>JAPIWU010376509.1:0-33458 GCA_037576205.1 Pyrocystis lunula | reverse complement strand
AAGTACTAGTAACAAATTAAATGCGTCAACATTACCGTTTCAAAAAGGCAGTAACCAGTAGGAGAAGTTGTATTTCATGAAATAGATAACGATCTTGAGGAAGATGAAAAGGGGGAGCGGTAATCTTCCCCAAATTATGTAAACATGGATGATCTATATACCAAACTTCTACCGATTGTAATTAGTACTGTAATTACCCTAACTGGTATAATCATAGGATACATACAGTGGCGAAAGGATTTCAAGATCAAAATGGACAAACTCCGAGAAGAAGTGACAGGAGAGCATATTAGGTTACGCGTAGGACCGTATAGTGAGTTAATGCAACAATTGGAAATAACATCTTCGATCCATAAAGAAGAAATTATTGAAAACTCAAAGAAACGCAATGAGATCCTAGGTATTCTACAAGAAGCGATATACGGCTCCGTTGGTTTATTAGCCTCCCATCAAACCAGGGATATTCTGGTTAATGCCAGAATAGCAACGAAATTGTTTGTAGAAGATAAGATTGAATATGAGGAATGGCTGAAATTTCCATGGATACTAGCTTTGTCCATGAGGAATGATTTGGGAATACTTCAGCCCAATTGGAAGAATGAAATCGATAGGTTGAGAAGATCAAGTAGTGATTCAGTGGAAAGCAAGAATTTGACCGATAGGTGGATAAATGAATCTGATTTACCTACAATTAAAAAAGATTTAAAGGGCTAATACTAATATTGGTACAGCATTATTAATTTTATGCGCAACCGTTAGTCTTCTAGAAAATCTAGCTAAACTATTTATAATCGTCACCTTTAGACTGGCCGTCACGGTGTAATTTCTAAGAGAAAAATCTTTCAATAAGCAAATTCATTCATTCGAAAAATAAGATATACACCCGTGGTAAGCCAATGAAAGATAAGCATATCCGCCAAACCATCGATTGTAGTTGTGAGAAAATCGGGGATAAGCAATATAGAACAGTCAATAACTACGGCGAAAAGGTGGTGTTTACCTATGGTGATACAGAACGACTCATCAAAAAAATAATCGACAGAACCAATAACAAACAACAGGAAGAAAATTATTACTACGGTACAGCAGCCTCTAATAGCTCCGAGAAGAGATTGATCCAAGAAGCTTAAATCTAGGATAACTTTTTAAACGCAAAAAAGCGAGGAACAAAGTCGAGTACGATGTTTTAGCACCTATGCTCGGCAGATTGCAACTCCATCCATGCTAAAAACCTAAGATGGAAACAGACCAATACAAGACTAAGAGTCGTAATTCAAAAAAAAGTGCTGACCAGTTTGGGTCGCCTTGAAATTAAGAAGGGCCACGTTCTATGTCAGGGCACATCGAAGTTTGTCATTAGTGAGCGTATGCGGACCTTGATGTGTTTGATAGGTCAATCGGTGGTTTTTGAAGAGGGCAGTGAGTTATTGAGTCAACTGTTGGGCGTTGATGTGGGCAGCTCACAACTTCAAAGAGTGTGTACCCATGTTGGCAATCAGGTAGATCCATTGATAGATTCTGATTGTAAAGCGGTCATCCCTCGTTTGAGCCCTAGTCCTTGTCCAGAGGATATGGTTTATGTAATGATGGATGAATCAATGATTTTTACTCGGGATAATGAATGGAGAGAACTCCAATTAGGTAGATTATTCTGCGGTAGACAAGTAGTTGATATTCATGCTAAAAGAAGAGAAGTGCTCAACTCCGTTTATGTTGGACATCTAGGAAGTGTAGATGGTTTTTTCCAAAATTTGAGCGCCATTTGCTAGACTATAACAAAAAGGTCATCATTGGAGATGGAGCTAAATGGATATGGAATTGGGCAGAAGACAATTATCCTGGTGCTACTCAAATATTAGATTTTTATCACGCCAAGGAGAAGCTGGTCTTGTTCGCCCGATATCAATTCAAAGACGAAGATAAACGTGTGCAATGGGTCAAACAACAAACCGATAAGCTACTTGATAATTGACTCGAAGAAGTCTTATCTGTTTTGCGATCCTGCCGGGCTAAGACTCATGAGGCTAAACTAGCCAAGCAAAAAGCGATCGATTACTAC
This sequence comes from Pyrocystis lunula, assembly GCA_037576205.1. Taxonomy (NCBI): domain Eukaryota; class Dinophyceae; order Gonyaulacales; family Pyrocystaceae; genus Pyrocystis; species Pyrocystis lunula. The sequence goes on along the minus strand of JAPIWU010376509.1, from coordinate 31,399 downwards.
ATCGAACATGATGATCGAATGCAATACAAGACCTACCGTGAACAAGGATTAATGATTGGTTCAGGTCCCATCGAAGCAGCTCATCGAAGTGTAGTTCAGCAGCGCTTAAAGCTCTCAGGCCAGAAATGGTCCATCGAAGGTGCTCAGGCCATAACTAATCTGCGCTGCTACAAACACAGTGATGCCTGGGACATAATCAAGAAAATTATCGCTGCGGCTGCATAGCTGTACATTTTGGGATACACACAGCTGTTTTTAACCAAAATAATAATAGAAGCCAAGTCCGGCTTTCGAAAAATTTTGATGAGAAAGTTTAATAATTGGGATCATTTAGCCTTTCCCAATTTCTTTAACTCCCTTTGAATAGCTGCAATAAGCTTGGCTTCTGGAAGGATATTTTGCTGTTTAGTCATGGCTTGCAAGCAACAATAATGTACTACATTCAGGATATCAGCTCCAGAGAGTTCATAACGATCAGCTATGGCTTTGAGATTAGCGCCTTCTTCCAAAGATACAGCCTGGGGGATCGTTTTTTGCCAAAGCAGCAGTCGTTCTCCTGGCCGGGGCATGGGAAAGTGAATAATGGACTGGAAGCGACGAAGAAAAGCATTGTCGATATTATCCTTAAAATTGGAGGCCAGAATAACCAGGCCGTCGTAGTTTTCTACTCTTTGCAGCAAGTAGGAGATCTCCTGATTGGCATAGCGATCATGGGCATCACGCACGCCAGTGCGCTTGCCAAAAAGGGCATCCGCCTCATCGAAGAAAAGGATCCAGTCTTTGTGTTCCGCTTTATCAAACAACTTAGAGAGATTCTTTTCGGTTTCGCCAATGTATTTGGAAACGACCATGGAAAGGTCGACCCGATACACATCCCGCCCGGCATATTTTCCCAATAGAGACGCGGTGAGCGTTTTTCCCGTACCCGAGGGACCATAAAACAGCACCCGGTATCCGGGTTTAAATTTGCGCCCCATTCCCCATTCCTCAAGAAGGCGATTGCCATGCTCAAGCCAGTGTTGCAGACTTTGCACCTGCAATAGCGTATGCGGATGCAGCACCAGGTCGTCCCATTCCTGCCGGGTAGGTATACGTTGAGCCGGAAAATCGACACTGAAGCGGGGCGGGCTGACCTCACCCGTGGTGAACAATTCGACATATTCCGGATGCATACTAAGCTTGCCGCTGAACCGGGGTTCACCATCCAGTGGTAGTTCCAGCAGGAGCACCTGGTTGTGAAAGAGCCAGTACTCAGCAGAAAGATACTTTTTTTGGATGATCATTCTTTGCTCCAGGTCGTTCTTGGCCAGTAGAAAAAGGGCCATCTCCCCGGTGGGGAGGATACCCCGATGCTGTTTGCCGCGTACGCCGCCGAGTTGGGGAAAGTTGCCCTCGCCAAGCAATTCGGCGAAGAGCTGGTCGAGCAGAACGGGGCTGAGGTGAGGGATGAGAGTGAGGGTAAGGAGGAAAATGTCCTGCTCCTGTATTTTTTGACTTAGGAAATGTTGAGAAAAATGCCGACGCAGATGCTTGGAATCAATCTTGGTTTCTTCCGAATTTTCCTTTGGACTCTTTTGAAATTTTTGACGAAGGAAGGACTCGAAATAGTGGAGGTAGTGTTCGTAAGAAAGGGGAGGGGGGACGGCTGCGGTCATAGATGGCAAGAGTTATTTGGCGTTAAGGTTTGAAGTTCAAGAATTATCGGTTAAAACTTACTGATTTTGACAATTTTAACAGGCCAAGGCCCAGTACTTAGTTGGGAGGCACCAGAAGGCTTGGCCCTTTATGAACTGATCAGAGCACTGCCGAATACAATTACCTCAATTCAGCAGATACAATTTTAAGAACATTATCCTCGACATAGTTCAGGTTAACCGCTATTCTTCTACCGTGTATTCTACTGAAGATCCTGAACGTTTTGGCGACAGGAGCTTTGTGGTAAATATCTTCACAATGAGCGAGCCATTGAAATGGACTATATCCGGCCGGGCTGACATTGTGTTTAAACCATTCCAATGAAATCGGCTTGTCCAGGAGATTAGCATGATCGGTTTTTTCAAGGAAAAGGGCTCTTTCCGGGCTTTCATAGTAGGCATGTAACAGCTGCACAGAATTGTAGAGATCGCCCAGCGCCTCAAAGCTATGATTTTGAAAAAACAATAATCGTTCTTTCCCGGATCTTTCAGACAGCAGACCCAAACGCAGCAGTGTTTGGAAGAGCCCTGCTCTTTTCTTTATCAAGTCGTTTTGTTCGTCGGCAGCGTTTTGAAAAGGAGAACCAGAAAGGAAGATCTCGCTGGTCTGATCCTCAAGATCCTGCAGTTTTTGTAAAGTCACTTCTCCGAAGAGCGTCCGATAAGCTAAGAGCTGGACAGATGAGCATCTGATCAATCTGGAATTGTTGTAATCTTCAATTTCATATTCAAGTAGAGTAATAATCTGGTCTTCACTCAGAAATATTTTGCCAAATTCATTTTTCTGGCAGCGCAAAAACGCCTGCTCGTATTTTGCAATTTTTGTTATTCCTTCCTGGTCTAACTCGATCTCATCAGACAATCTGAAAAAGTCGATGGATAAGTTAGCCTTCCCGATCTGCTCTGCCGTAGCTCCCACCAGGAACTCATTCCGCCAGGGGGATTTCAAATACGTTTCCAATTTCCCGATGGCGATCAAATATGCGGCCAGATAGTCCTGCATCAAGAATCGGAGGCGTTTCAGTTTTTCTTCAAAAAACAAGGGCGAGAAAAAACCGAATTCCTGCAATTTAATCTTAAATGAAACGCGTTTTTCCCGGAATTCAGCCAGGGCTTTATAGGAAGTTGATTTACGCTTCGAAAATATTCTGTCCAGATCGGCTAACTCCGATTCCAGGTCGGTGAGCGCCTTAACTTCCTCCAAATACGAATAGTTTTGTCTGGACGAAAGGCTAAACAACGGCATTCGGTCCATCTCTGATCGCCATTGTATGGCCAGCCAATGCAGATAATTTTTAGTAGTGTATTTCAAGGACCACCTACTCAACCAGAACAGTTTTTCATTGCAGCGGTCCTGGGTTCTTAAACCAAATTGCCGTAATTTTTCAGTTGACTGTTCATTTCCGGATTCATCAGGGAGACTCAAGCCTTGTTCCAGTTCTTCAAGCGACGGCCTTTCCCGTTCGATGATATAAGTCGGAATATCGCTCTCGCAGGTATTAGCCTGAAACAGTCTTGAACTTTCCCACAAGGAATCATAATAGCGCTCAGCAAACCCGATTATGGCGATCAGGATCTTTTGCGGAATGTAAAACGCCTCCGCATGGCGTTCCCCTTCAATAGCAGTCATCGATCCATTCGGCGCTTTTTGGCCGGTACGGCGTTCCCAGGAATTCAGTGCCACTTTCCGGTCTTTTTCCGGCGCCGGGTATAAGATCAAGAATGTTGATTCGAATTCAAAATCGTTTTCTGCCAGTTTTTGAGTATTGATATTGCCATCACGAACGAGGTCCAACACATCATTCAGGATCTCGAATGAGGAATTTTCAAAAGACAGTAAAGCCGTCTTCAGGTTCTTAGTGAGCGTAAATGGAACGCCTTCAATTTCAATGTATGCTTTTTTTTGATCCATTTTCGGTAAATCTTCAATCAAACGGGTCTTAGGGCGTCAGATCGATGTATAGGGTTTCAAAGTGTACATTGCCCGAATCGTCAATCCTGAAATAAGCGCTGACCGTATTGCCATCCGCATTTTGCATTTTTACTTTATGCTGCCCGGGTCCTAGTCCTTTAGCTGCAATATGGGGTTTTATTTTTTGATCATAAAAATCATCTGCGTATTTCAGATAAAAACTCAGATGATCCATGGTGGTTTTCGGCACCTTACTTTGAATCGGGCCGGAACCGATTTGTTTATATTGATCGTAAACGTGTACGGTACCCGATTGCCCGTCTGAGGTAGAAGCGGTGAGGGTATCCGCCCTTTTAGCGACGGCATATTCCGGCGAATTTGTAATAAAGTCCTCAAAATCCGAAGTAATGTGTCCGCCCTTTAAACCCAGGCTCTCAAACCCCTTATTGCCCCGGCCTTCGGTGGTGAGCAAATGGTCGACAAAGCGGGTGGTCGCTATGGAGCCCTTAGCACCCTGAACGACTTGCTGGGCAGCCACATAGGCGTTAGCTCTGATCCATCGCATCGTGTCTGCATCTATTCCCTGGGCGGCTAATATCCTGAGTTTTTGTTCAATACCACCAAAACTTTCGAAGCCGCTGTGAGATAGCAATCTCTGCAATCTGGCTTCGGCGCTTTGCAACAAGGCAGTGGGGGTGGATTTGGCTCTTTCCCGCTGTACTATTTCTGCGAGATCTTTAATCTCCCGGGCGGTGGCCTTATCATGGGCCGATAAGGTAGTAGATGAACTGCCAGGTTTGAAAACGCTAGCCTGCTGCTGTCCCTTGATAATGTCGTCGAGATCTTTTTTAGGCAGGGTAGTTTGATGATGGTTACCGTGAACAATATCGGCGATTTCATCCAGTTCGTGTTTTACCACAGGCGTCAGGCCATCCGGGTCCAAGGTATTGTGAATTTCTATTTTGCCTACCCATTTTCCCCTATGCTGGTCAAAAGCCAGGGTAAAAGAAGCCGGCCCCTGTGCCGTCCCATGCACTCCTGCAGCGGTTGCTGGAGGATCTACGAGTTGGATATCAACCTCCACAGCGACTTTTGTTCCCTGGATATCGACTTCCAAGTGGTGCAGATTTCCCTCCGCTTTGGAAAGTTTACTTCCGTGCAACAGCTCGGGCTTTCTCTTGACAAAGCCTTTTTCAACCCTTCTCAGCATACGATTATTGCTTAAGGGAGCGTCGCCCGGGGCGATCTGCCCATAAACGTCACCTCCTCTCACACCGCCCCAATCAAACCGGAGGCGTTGTGTGCGCATCTCTGTCAAAATGACCCGGATATCATCCGGATCAGCGGTCTTGTTTATCCTGCCGATATACTCTTTTAAATCATGGGGCTGTATGCCAGGAGAATTGATAGCGCTGTTAACCTCTCCTTTGATTTGCAATTCGAGCTCCGAGCCGAACTGCCTGGAATGACCGAGTAAAGTATCGATTTCATCTGTGGTTTGGTAGTCAGCGCCATAGCTCCTGAATTGTTGTTCTGAGCGAAGTTCGTTGGCAAAAATATTGCCCTGCTCATCCACGTCGAGGTAGATTGTCCGCTTACTTTTAAGATCACTAAACCCTCCTTTAATCGCCATGATGGTGAGCCCTCCGGTCAGCAAAGCCGCTTGCAGCAATCTCAAATAGGCGGCTTCCTGTTCAGCACCTTCCAATTGTTGGCTGATCATTTGGTATTGATGGTAGATATCCCCTGTGAATACCACCAGAGATACAATATCGGTTCCCAGGGCGGCAAAAGTAAGGGGGCGATAGAATTTGTTTGCCTGTACCGCTAACCTGGCCATTAGAGGCGATGCTTTTGCTCCTTGCGACACGACTACTCTGCCAAATCCCTTCAGTCCCATAGCTCCTGCGGAAAATACACTGGCGGCTACCGATAGAACGTTAATAGTGATGTCCTTACCAGTAAGGATGCCCAGTTGCTCGCGCTCGTAAATATCTGCAATGGCGGAAGCAGCGCCAGCTACTCCGGCGCCCACATAAAGAACGGTAGCAGCCGTTACGGCGGCAGGTGTTCCAGCACCGAAGGTGGTAACCGTCACAGCAAGTACGCCCAGCGCTATTCCTATCCACATGAGAATAGAAGAGAGCGTCCAGGGTTCGGTGGTTTCCACGGAATAATATTTACCGTCCGGTTTTTGGTAATACAATCGCCCTTTGGGAAAGCGTCGGGCGTCGTCCAATTCCGTAAACAAGTCTCCCGGCGGGACGGTTTCGGTGCCGCCCGACTCGCTGTTTGTCTTGGGATTTCGCGGATTAGTCAGATCCAGGAGGTACCAGGTTTTGCCTTCACGGTAAACGTACCAATTTAAGTTGACGTATTCCAGTTCGGTTTCAATACCATAGTGTTTCTTTGAAAGCTCCTTAGCCTGGGCGTGCATTTCCGCCCCTTTCGGGTAAAAGACAGCGCGCATTTTTACGACATTCCCTTTTTTATACAGGTCGCGTAATTTGATGGCAAATTCTCCAAAATAACGTAGTTCTTCAGCGTCTTTTTTTAATTGTTCCCCTTCTTCACTTTTTCCGAGCCTTCCTGCTTCGGACTCAAGCAAGTCTATGATGAGCAAGTCGAGTCCGTGCGTAGCGCCATAAAAAGGCTTGATTATTTCACCAGGACTAAAAACATTCCAAGAATTCTCTGCCCTAGCCAGGCCATACAGATAAGTTTCCGTATCAAAATAAGTATTGGAGACCCAGTGTTCCGTTTCCACCATTTTAGGTTCGTATTCGGACACCGCAGATTCCAGGTCTACATCCATATGAAATACAAATTCACGAAAAGCAGTATAGAACTTCTTCAGCGCCGTTCCAGCGCGGGTCATTTGTTCAGGAGTGATCTTATCAGGAATCCGGGCCCGGTACATACTTTCAATTTTGACAACTTCCAGGTTGGCCTGTGACCAGGCGTCAAGCAACTTATTGAGGCTCGAGGGATCTTTTACCAGGTAAAGATCAAGTTCCTCACCGTAACTGGCAATTAGCTCTTTGACTCTCCTCACCCGGTGTTGCACCGCTATTTTCTCATAAAAAAGCAATTGATCCAGCAAGGATTTGGGTTGTTTCTTCAGATCCCGGACAAACAGTTCGTCCGTCACGTCTTCGAAATCCTGGACTTCCTGGAGGATTTCGTAAAAATAGGTATATGACCTGGTCGGGTCGTCGGCATGGTAAATGACCTGGCAAACCACCTTGTGTTTACCAGGAAAATCCCATTTGGCATTTTCCCATTCCTGTTTGGTCAACCACGGATCATAGAAGCGAGGTCTGAACGAGTGTCCTTTGATCGATTCGGGGTCGTTCAGGACAAACCATTTGAACTTGACCTTGCCAGGCTCCCCTTCGATATGCATTTTGTAAGAGATCTTGGAGTCGGGGATCAACACTTTTACGGCGGGGCTTGCGATGATCCTATCGCCATTTTCTTTATCAACAGCCTGTGTTTCGAGGTTTCGGCCTAGACTTCTATATATTTGGTACAACTTATAGGCGCTAAATTTCCTGGAAAACTTTTCCTTCATCCAGGAATCGCGAAGCACAAAATCTTTTTCCTTTTCAGAAAGTTGTTTTATTTCTTCAAGGTTATTGAAGTTCCGAACTTTTTGCTCGAGTTCAAAGGTTCGGGTATAGGCTTTAGTCCAGTCATCAGCCAGGTAAGTGACCTCGCATACCACCTTGTGGTTACCTGGGAACCCCCATTTGGCGTCCTTCCATTCCTGTTCTTCCAGGTGGGGATCATATCGTACGGGTCTGAAAGCATGTCCTTTAATACTTTGCGGATCGTTCAGCACATACCATTTGAACCTTACATTGGAAGCACTCCCTTCAATATGCATTTTGTAATTCACCCTCGAACCGGGCATCAAGACCTGATCTGGCATATCCGTAACGATTCGGTCGCCGGTACTTTTTCTTTTGTCAGCCGGGACAGGAGCCGCCTTTCCCGCCGATGAAGTGGATTGGCGTTGAATGGCCGCATTTCGCTTTGGAGAAATGAAGGGAACAACTTCCTTTTGGTCAATGCTGGTCTGGTCCATCCTTTGGATGAAAGCGGAGCCTCGAGGCTCATGGTCCTTATTTTGCTGTTTTTTTGGCGCTTTCATTAATTATCCTTAAACCCTTTTTCGAAAAGGTTAATGTCAAACTTAAAACCCTCTTCGATATTGCAAATCCATTCGTTTTTCTTCCTCCTCATACCTTTTTAGAAAAAACTTTTTTCCCTCTTCATACTCAATTGGATCTTCTGCATACCCCCGTGGTGGGTAATAACCGATTTCAGGCATAGGTTCATTTCCCCAAATCCATTCGGTTATAATTGGGTCATAGACCTCCCCAAGCGTTTCAATGGCTTTATCGAATTCATCGAGCTTATCGGCGAGATAGTCTCCACCTAGTGCGCCTGCTACCGATCCCGCGGCACCTAGAAACAGCCCCCCCACGAAACCGGCCGCAGCACAAACAAATGCTCCTGGCCCCGTAGGCGAACAAGCGACGGCGCCGGCAATAGCTGCGCCTGCCGCACCGCCTATAATGCCACCAACCCAAGATCCCGTCTCCTGCAGGACCACCCGTCTGAAATGAGGAGTTCCGGCCGCCTCGTGAAGGCGCTTTCCGGATTTGTAGGCACCGTAGAGGAGAAGTATTCTGCCTCCCGTACGAATTGCCGCCACACCACGCGCGCCCCATACGTCCCGGCTACGCACCTCCGCAGTTTGAAGCGTTTCGATCTGCCCCGATGGCGTCTCTATGGTTGGATTTTTCAGCCATTCACGCATGGTCCTTCCACGTCCGGCTTGGTCAGTGGTAAAGGGGTCATTCGGTGAAGGTCGCCCAAACTCGGTGATATCGTAAACACCAGTTTCAGTCACGATTACTGGTCTCCCCCCAAGAGCGCCATATACCTGTGATCGGGGTACTGTAATGCAATTAGCACATTTCGTTTTCAGACCTGACGTTGGTAAAGTGTAAGGCTGTGTATATCGTCCTCGTTCTATTAGCCGCGCTATTAGTTCAGCATGTTGGGGGGAACCCACCCGAAATACTAATGTTTGAGATCGGGGTGAAAAGAGCCGGAACAAATTATCATTAACAAAGTATCTGCCTGGAACTGGCCTAGTCCATTTACTAAAAAGACTTTGAAAGCCATGAACCAGGGCCCAACTACGATACCCGCCTATAGTGGGTTTCCCTGGAACATTGGAGAACTGGGAAAGATGCCCAAATCCCGATTGTGTCCATTGCACACCGGTTGCGTGGGCCGGTAAAGGAAAGGCCGGCCAGGGGGCACGAGCCCATCCAACACCAACTCCTGGCAAAGCTCCGTAGAAATCCTGGCCTGGCAAATTGGAGCCAGAAAACGGCAGCTTACCAAGGGATATCATCTTACCTTCTGGCAGATTAGAAGGGTCGAGTCCCGTAGTTTGAGCAAAAGCATCTGTACTTAGTACTTTCACATTAAACCGGACTTCACCTTGTTGCCCAAGCATTAATGGAGCATGGGCGGGCTCCATCATGGTAACTCCGACATGCCATTGTTGAATCTCCTTACCACCTTTTGGTAGCGGGTTAGTTTTTCTGACGAGATATGATGGCTCCTCATTGAAATGAATGGGGCCCTTTATAATTTGTACTATTTCCCCATTTCTTCCCATTGAGGCACCAAATCCTCTTTCCCTACTTTGATTCACTAATTTGACCCACATGCCTGGGCGAAACGTAACGTCCTGTTTCGGGGACCATTTGATGGGTCTTAGGGTCGAGGTTTCAAAAGTAAAGACGCCTTTAGGTTTATTGCTATCTGGTTTGAAATAAACTCTTTTGCCCTTGACGTATTCGACTGAATGTTTGCGCCAGGGTTTTGAAGTAATTTCAACTATTTCACCGAAGTTCCAGTCCGAAGAGCTAAAATGCGTTTTGGCCCTCATGCCAGGCGTCCACTTCACTTTTTTTTTGTCACGCTGCCGCTGGATAAGCGGTTTCGCGCTATTCCCCCTTTGCTGCTCCACATGTGTCAATTCATGTCCAAGCAAACGTCGTCCGGAGTTAGTCCCTGGCTGGTACATCCCCTGGTTAAAATAAATATCGGAGCCGTGGGCAAAGGCTTTAGCATTCAGTTCCCGGTTCATTTGCACAGCATTGCTATCGGTATGAATATTCACCTCGCTGAAATCCGTTCCGAAAGATTGGCTCATTTGGGTTTGTATTCCGGCGGGAAGAGGAGTTCCCCGTCCCTTTTGCTGTTGGAGGCTTTGGGCGAGATCTTCAGAAGCGAAACGGCTCCCACTATTGTCGGCCATCATCTGAATAGCGCCACCGCAGGAGCTGCATTTCCGCTGGATAATGATTTCCGATGATTGCGGAGCGCCTTGCGTAGCTTCTTCAAATGTTCGGTGGGCGTCCCCCCCGGGTGGAGCTTGCATTTCCTCCTGGCAGTCCTGGCACATCCGCTGCACAGGTGCACCCGCGTGCATCCGGCTGATCATGGGCGCCTCCTCCCGGGTATTTGGCCTCCTCATAATGTGGTCGGCCATCCGGTCGGCTTCCTGTTCGTATTTGTCGCCGGGTTGGTTGATGCTTAGTTTAGTCTGGATCGGAGCGCCGTGTTTCGGGGAAATAAAAGGCGCCGCTTCGCTTTGTGCATGGCGGTTTTTATTCATCCGCTGGATGAAAGGGCCGGATGTGGATTTAGCCCGGCTACTTCTTTGTTTTTTCGGCGCTTTCATTTTTTAGCTATTCAAATCAACCCCAATCAACCCACAGCATTTGTGGCATCCAGCTATGCATAATCGGGGACAAGCCCCAGGAAAGCCGGCTGAGCAATATATCGAAGGGTTTCACTTCCACCCTTAGATACCAGCCCATATCTCCAGTTTTGAGTTTGCCGTCGCGGACGAAGAAGGTGCCGCGAAGGTCATCGGGGCCAGCCTCACCCAGTGCATCCCATTCCCGGATCACCACATTTAATAATTCCGTCGCCTCAGTTTTTTCGGTTTCACTTAAGTTCAACTGCCGTTCAATCGGAGTTTCCAGGGGCATGCCGCACAGCAGTTTCAGCAAAACCAATTCCTGTTCCCCCGGGTGCTCCAGGCCGGTAGCCAGGAAATAAAGCAGGTGAACCGCTCTTTCCCGAGCAGCTTCATTTCTGAATTGCCCTTCTTCAAGCAAGTCGACCACTTGAAAAAAGGCAGGCAAAAAAGGGTGTATTAACACGGTGCCAGCCAAAATCACATAAATGTCTTCCTCCTCCGGTCTCGAAGTCGGCAGAGGAGCCGACTCTTTCTTTTGGTCGGCAGGGGTTGGCAAGTAAAGATCGACAACTTTCGCCAGCTGATCACGCAATTGTTGCACGGGCTGCCTGCCAGGCCGCAGGCTTTTATATAGTGCGATCACCGTATCGTCTTTGGAAAAGAGCCGAATAGCCTTGATGACCAAGGTTTTCACGGATTGGTCCACTCTGACAGCCGTCTGGATCAGATGCTCCAATTTGGAAAGAGCCGTATCGTCTGGCCATTCCAACAAGCATTGCCGAACCAGGAGCAACACCCAGTTCTGTTGAAAAGCGACGGGGGAACTTCCGGCTTCCCTAAAAGCCGTCCAATATACCTGTCTCGCTTTTTGGGCAGGAAGAACTTGTTCCCATTGAGCCAGGGAAAATGGCAGCAACTTTTCAATAACAAGGACTAATTGTTTATTCACTTTTTTCGGCAGTAGCATCGTTTGGCTATATAGTTGAGCCAATTTATTCAGCGCTTTTTCTTCCGGAAGAGCATGCAGGCCTTGCAAAAGCACAGCACTTATCCAGTTTTCTTTAAAATCCCCAGCCTGTCCCAGCGTTTTCCAGGCCGCTTCCCAGTATATATTTTGCAAATGCTGAGTTGACAATTCCGGGAAAAAAGCTTTCCAGTGATTTAGATTGTTAGGTAATAATAGAGCATCTGACTCCCTTTTTTTAGGATCTTCCCCGAGGATAGCCTGAAACAGACTTTCCTGAGTAACCTCACCAAATTGCCGGACCCATCGTTTTCGGGCCGTAGGAGACTGTAAAAGCTGTATAATCTTTCCTGCCTGAAGGGGGATCTCTTCCTGGATGGCCCTTTCCAGGTCCATATTTTCAACCCACCAGGGCAGGTGACCTCGTTCCAGGAAATAGGCCAGAACAGTTATCATTTGCTCTTTACGAGCATACTTTTGGGTAATTGGTTTTTGAATTTGTTGTTCCAGCACTTTTTTATAAGCCTGATAGATTTGTTTCAGCCAGACCGAGTTGAGTGCACCCGGCTTCAAATGACCCAAGTGGATGTCTAGTTTGTCCAATTCAATCCAGGTATTCGGTCCGGCCAGATCATCAAAAACCGGTTCCAGGAGCGGGAGGAGTTGTTCTTCCACCAGTCGTTCGAAGCGTTGCTGAAGGGCCAGGGAGTTTTCCCGTCGGGAAACTTTAAGGCGGACCTGTTGCTTTCGGATGATATGGATATTTTTGCTCATGGAGATAAGGAAAAGGTATTATAACTATAAGCCTGTCTGACATCATCAGAACTGATCAGTTCGTTGTAAGCCTTGATAAATTCGTCCTGCATCGGACCTCTGTTTTCCGTATTGAAATTTTGCAGCCAGTTTTGCAAAGTCTCTTCAAATCGTATGAAGTTCAAGGGAATGAAGCCGGTTTCCGGGTCTGAATCCTTCAGGGCTTGCACCCAATAGATCCAGGGAAAGATATGGGCGGGTAGCTCTTCTCTTATGGTGCGCTCGGCAACCGCCTGGAATTCCGGGTCTTTAAATCGTGGAGGCCATTCCGGGAGGAATATACTGACCTGAAAAGAGTAAACGTCGGAAATAAAAGGCGCTGTTCCGGCTCCATCAAAAACGACGGGATTGAGCAGTTCATTAGTGTTTTTCAAAGGCCGAAGAAGAATATGTTCAACGAGGTGCATGCCTTCCGTCCGGCGCCCTTGCACCAGATGAATGACTTGCCGGATCGCTTCTTCGGGTATGGCCCGGTTGGGAGGAAATTCCAAGAGGCCCGCCACGGGGGTGTTGTCTTCCAACAGATTGAAATAGTACCGGCAGGCGTCCAAACGGGTTTCAGTGACTTGAAATACCTTGTAGTTTTTGGCATATTGGGCTAAGTCTGCTAGCTTGCGAACCTCATCTTCCGAATGAGGATTTCTACTAGAAAGCAAGATTTTAAATGCTTCCGGATTGGCGTCGACCTGGTTGATGGGTGCATTCCAGAAGTCGAAGTGGTCTCCCTCTATTTTTACATAGTTATTAATATCAAAAACTTCAGTCAATGAACGCTGTCGGGCATCGGGGATTCCCAGGAGGGCTGCCACCCGCTTTTCAAAACCGGACACATTTGAGGAGTCCCAAACATCGGGGGTTTCGTTTTCCTCTTCATCTGAACTAGTGGCGGAATAATTGAAAGCAAGGGCCCGTTCGCTGCTCAAGGCGGGGAACTGCCGAAGGAAATGCAGTTTATCGAAAATCAGGTCGGGAGACACCGAAGCCTGTTGCTGAACGAATGCCCAGGCAGCATAATCGGTAAATTCTTCAGCAAAGCGAGCTAGCAGGTGATCGATAAACCCGTTGCGCCGCCCGCGAAAAGTAGCAGGAGCTTCGGTAGCAAAATCCAGGGCCTTGACATAAGCATTACAATTTTGTTTGAACTCCTCCCAGGTAATGGGGTCTGGTATGCCATCATTGTCTATATCCCGTTCCTGCTCTTCCAGGAAAGCCAGGTATAGATCTTTGACAGCAGGCACCTCATAAAGAGGTTGGTAAAAATAGGTTCGCTCCGCATCGCTGCGCATGGAAAAAAGTTCCTGGATATTGGCAAGCTGCGCACAATAGTTGGTGAGCAATTGTTCGAAAAAGAGTAAAAAGGCTTTTAATTGTCTGGCCTGGGCTTTCCGAAAGGGGCTTGCCGAGCTGACCACCTCTCCTTCGCGAAGACCATAGGTCTGGGGGAATTCGTTTTGGATCGAATAAAAAGCAGCAATGTCAAGTTGATCATCTCCCTCAGGAATAGGAAGGTCGCCGGAAGAATCCAAAATAAGGGATTCGCGAAAAGCGTTCTTCTTATCCAGCCAGGCAGATTCTATATTGGCGCGATCCACAGTAGTTAAGGGAATCCCCCTTTTGAGGACCTTGATCTCGGAATCGTGGAAACTAAACTTTGGCTTATAGAGCCTGGGGTTCCTCAATTGCAAACAATTGACCACTCCGCTATTCACTTTCATACGATCCAGATATTGATCAAGCGTAAGTAGTTTTACACCAACGACCTCGGGTTGCTGCATGATGATCCGAATGAGGTCGGAAGTATAAATCTTATCCTCTCGTTCCAGATCCGGAAGCTTTTCCTTTAACAGGAAGCCATTTTCGAGTAAAGGGCCATCGAAGATTTCGGCGGCGGTCCGACCTTCTGCCAGCAAAGCTTCAAAAGATTGGGCCTGGACCTGGGGATCGATGAACAGATCGATCAGGAAAAAGATGCGAGCCACTACCTCCTCGGGATCGGCATCAGCTTTCAAGACCAATTCCTGGATATTCAGCCCGATCTGCTGGATTCGAATCGTATCGATGTTTTGGCAATCTTCACAGAGATTTCGATGTTCAAAAACAAAGGCTTTTGCCATCTCTAATCTTTCTGCCCGCCGGCGGACGCGTCTTTGGTATTGCTGAAAAAAGGTAATATTTTGGTTCAGCTGATCGACCACTGCGGTTTTAAAACCATTTAATTCATTATTATCGGGATCCAGCTTGGGAATACCCTTCGGCAGGCGAATAAACAGGCCCATATCCTCCAGATGCACAATATTGTCCTCATCCCCAAAGACAAAAAAGGGTTCTACAAAGAATAAGTCAAAAACGTCCTTCTCCGGATCATCTGCTTCTTGCACGGCGGATATGTTGACTTCAAGCAGGTTCAAATTGCCGGTCCATAATTCCGGAAGGTCTTCCCAATAAGGGAATACAACATATAACTCATAGGTGTTTGCCCCTAAATCAATGGGGATGCCCCTCAACCAGACCTCCTGTAAATCCAGAGGTTCCTCCAATCCTTCCTCAGCGAAAGCCTCGAGATCCAGCAACAGGTCATTAAGTCCATTCAGGCTTCCCGGCGTTCTTTCAATAAAGGCATTGCGAATGTACGGACGGTCGATCAGCAAGCAGCGGTAATCGGAAGCTGTATAGGTAGCAGTAGGCAGGGCCTCTCTGGCCGTAAAAAAAGGGCGTTCCTCTCCCCGGGCGATCAAATCCGCTATTTCCAATTTAGTTCTGAGTCCAAGGTCAGTGATGGCGTAGGCCAGCAATTCCAAAATGGTGATCCCCGGATCATGCGTATTGTAATCCGTCCAGCTTTTACCGGCCAGCTCTTCGACCTTCCGGCGTGCCTCTTCTTTGAGGAATCGGTGGTCGAGGCTGGGGCCCAGGGCTTGTTGACTGAGAGGGGGGATGGTGATCATGATACTTCCATTAATTAGCTCTTTGGAGCAGTTGGCTTCTTCTTAGTTCTAAGCTGAGTTTCCAAGGCACCTAATCTTTTGTCCAATTCAAGAATAGCATTCAGCAAAAAACAGGGAAGAGAGGAAGTATTAAGGGTTAGCAATTCCACCTCTTCTTTGTCTTCCGGATTTAACTTTGTCATATAACCTTCCACCATTTCCGGACGTACCTCTTTCACTTCCTGAGCAATAAACCCGATGCATGTTTTACCGTTTTTTGCAATACCTCCTTTCCCATTAAATCTGTAGCTTACCGGATTGAGCTTTTTCAATACATTCAATCCCTCGCGGAACTCTTTGATGTCCTCCTTTAGTCTTAGATCAGAAAGTTCTGTCCAATTTCCGCCATCAGGTTTTCTTGCCGTTCTATGTACATTCAAGTCGCCGTGAGCAACCACCAATCCAGGATTATTAGTGCGAGAAGTAGATTCCAAACTTAAGACCAGCTGTGAGCTAGGAGGTAGAGTAGGAGGATTAGTCGGATCCTGGACGATAACTTGTTCATGCTTATAATGGCAACTAAAGTTCAGTCTTCCAAGAATTCTTCCTTGAGGAGAAGAGGGGACCGCCAGGCCCTGAAGTCGGGCAATCGTATTCAGGGCTCCAAATTGAGCAAAGGCAGAAGATTTAGTAAATATCAGTTCCGCGGTTTCATTGCCTCCACTGGTGTGAAAGCGGTTTAATCTTAAATTCCCAGAAACATGCAGTTTCTCATTTGGACTGGAGACCCCTATTCCGACATTGGAATCTTCATCGATTGTAATGGCTGCGTTTTTGCCGAGTCTCACCAAACCATCTTCTTCTACAGCCCGTAAAGAGAGGTCATTGCCGTCCACTTCCAGAATACCTTTGCTCGCCCCACTATTATCCACCAGGTTCAGGGCGGAAGTTATTTGTAAAGGCCGGTCCATACCAATAAAATCCTGTTCTACGGTAATTCCCTCCAGGCCGATATCATCCTCATCTTTGTGGTAATAAGCATCGATCAGTTCTCCGAACTCCTCTTCGGTCGGTTTGGCGCCGGAGGAAAAATATTCTTTTAAATCTGCGGTGGAAGTAGGCATTTTTTTGGGTTTTAATTATGAAACAACAAAATCAATATCGATAAACCAGCAACCTACCCCTTCGATACAAATCTCGGGTTCATCGCAGGGAAAAGTCTCTGGTTCTAAAACATTTATATGATGATGATCGGCGGAAACTAAAATAGAGGCCGCCGTGGAAGCTTCCGCGATATCCACCTCTTCTCCAAAAGCATTGCTTCGCACCGTAAAATCGATATCTACACACATCTCTCCGATACCAGGGCCGGTATTACCGTGCAGCATTTTGAAGTCGGTGACATAATCCACGTACTCCTGCTCTTCAGCAAAAGCCAGCAGTTGTGATTTATACAGTTTGCCCCCAAAACGAATATCTTCCCCTTCTTCGAATGCCCAGGGGGAAAGGTGTCGACGTAGGCTGTCGTTCAAGAGGACGGCATAAAAACCGGCATCAAAACCCTCCCGGAAACCCACGCTAAAAGAAAGCTGGATCGGTTCGTAAAAAGGACTGATGATATGTAGGGCCTTTTTGCCAGCCCCTACGAAATGAGTCATTAAAGGCGCCAGGTATTGTTTAACCTCCTGCAATAGCGCGACGGATGCTTTGGGCTGAAGCGGATTGACAGCATTTTGATTGCGCAATTGCGGGATCACCACCACCGTAACTTGCCCGGGTAGGAATTCGGAGTAAAACCTGTGCTGAATAAGATCGGTATGGGGAATGGTTTTGACCTCATACCCGGTATGGGGGATGGTTTTGACCTCATACAAGGAAGGGAATTGCTGTAATACCAATCGATCAATATCCCAAAGCGTAATCGCCCGTTGCTTGTGGCGCAGTCGCTCGCTGATGCGTGTATAAAAGAAATTATCCGGTTCGGCAGGAGAACCCCCAAAGGAAGCGTAGGGTTGTTCCACTTTACGGATAGCGCTATCCCGTTCTACCAGTGCCGCGATCCTTTCAGCCGGAAGAGCCTGTAACAGGTGGCTGGGGGCATTGTCTTTATCCACAAAAACAGCAGTAGTGGCCTGTGGGTGAATATTTACGCAATTTGCGGCCCCATTAGGGTCGATACTGACGGTAGCCCGTAGCCAATGCATTCCAGCCGGTAGTAAGCCTCCCTTCAGCGTAGCATCCCTACCAATACTAAATGCCATAATACCGGATCTCTTAAGTCCCAGGGTTGTATCAATAAAAATTTCGGAGCCCTCAAGCGGTGTTTTTCTCCAGCCCATATCGGTGAGGTAGTCCCAGGCAATATTCTCGCGTTCAATGATTTGAGTAGAGATGGCAGATCCTTCCGCCATTTGAAAAAGGAGGTGCAAGTTTTGAGGAGGTTCCAGATCTTCGAATCCCAGATACAGGGCTCCTCTCGTCATTTGGGGCAAAAGAGGAATGGAGGCCTGTGGCGGGAAGGATTCACTACCAAAGGGTTGGATATGAAAAAACTGGGCATTGGTCAGTTCTTCCCGAAGATTAATTTTTTGACTAGCAGTATAACCTAAAGAAAGAGCTTGCAAAGTAGGTGTATAAGGAAGATTAGGAAAATCGCCACTGCCGACTACTTCTTCCGCAAATATTTGGGTGTACACCCGGTGACCAAAATCCTGGGTCAGGGACAGCCGGATGAATCCCTGGACAGCAGTGCTCTCCAATTCTTCCAGCAGTTGCAGATCAGCATTTAACGGAAGAGATTGCAATTTACTATTTTCAATCTCCAAGGTGACATCCGGAATTAATTCACCATTGTTTACCGGCTCGAAGAGGAAGCTGTTCCTAGCAAAAACACCAGACCATTGTCGATTACTCAAAACCTGGAAGTCCACCCTGAATTTGGAATTACCCCGATACACATCATCATACTTGGCATAATGTCCTGCAAAACCGGAAGGAATATCTGGCAGGTCTGCCCAACGCAATTGCAGATTCAGCTTATCCAAGGGTTTGCTGAAAACCTCCTGGCTTCCGATGAAAAACAAAGCACCTTTGGAAGGTTCGGCACCAAAAGGCTGAAAAGCGCCCTCCGGATCCAGCGATCCGGAATCATTCTTAATGACCAACTCCTGTATGCCGGCCTGGTCCTTGTTGGCAATGACTTCAACTTTTAGCCTGATCTCCTTAATTCTTAAAGTTTTGAACTGGTTATAGGCGAGGCTTTCCGGACCCAGTAATAGCTTAAGAACCGGAAATCCCGTATGCAGATTTCCACTTAATACCGCTTTGTTATAGGCCAAAACAGGAGGCAGTTCCGGTCGGGCAACTATTTCAAAACGAAGCGTTTTTTCAAGACGATCAATTGTCCCCTGTTTATTCATTAGCAATTCGATCCAGGCTTCCTCACCACTACCGTAGGGAATTAATGAGGCGAGGTCGGATTCCGTGAGATCCTCCGGAATATCTTCCAGCCCCAAGGTCAAAGAAATGATGCGCCGACCACTTTTCAACAGCAACAGAGGAGATGCGATAGCAAAACCGACCGTACTTACCTGCATCTGGGCCGGATGGCCAAAAGTAGGCCAGCGTTTCGGTTCACCATCCAGGGGAGCCCCTAATCCGTCGGCGGAATCAGCCACCTCGGCGGCATATATTTTCCCCCCACTCTTTTCCTGAGCTATCAAGGTCGTTTTTATAGCGGCCAGTTTGGCCTTATTAGCCACAATTTCCCGGTTGGTGATATAGGTTAAAGGATTGCCCAAAGCGTCATTTCCTGCTTTCAGGGCAGTTCCGGCGGGAATTCGGTGGAAGTCTAGCTGGGGCGAAAGTTCAAAGAGGATATGCACCGTATCCGGTCGGGCGGCCAGCCGCCGGAATCCCAACAATTTTTCATAATAAAAATCCAGATGCTTTTTGCTAAGAGAATTGATATCCTGTTGTACATAGCCAAATATCTTGATAAAGGCCAGGATCAGGGTTGTAAAAGTAGCGTTGTCTTGTTTTTGTTCGACTCGGGTGAGATAGCTTTTAATGCTGTCTATACTTACGGTTCCACTTTCGTCCTTAAGGTCATCAAAAAATGACTCCCAATCACCTTCCACCTGGTTAGCGGCGTTATAATAGGCAAACTGTCGGGCCATTTGGTAAATAAAAAGCAGCAGTTCTTCCCTTCGCCGGGCGTCGATGGGGTAGAGTTCTGGTGGCAGCGCTGTCGGCAATCGCTGGGATTGGCTGGTGCCGTCTCTTTTTATGGGGTGGCCTACTTGCCAGGACATAGCTACTAGGTTAATTATCGATATCGGTCCCTTCAGCCAGATAGAAGGGGAAAACAAAGTTGAATCGCGAATTGGTACTGGGTATAGTATAATCAACCTTAATAAGTACTTTGCCTAGAATGGCTTCGTCGATTTCAATATTTACGGAATTCACTTCGATGCGGGGTTCATGTAGAATCAGGGCAGTTTCAACCACATTTCTTATCGAATTGATCAGGGTTAGATTAAGCGCTTCGAACACTATAGGTTCGAGGTTGCAGCCGAAATCGGGTTCCAGGAAGCGTTCGCCCGGCTCGGTCGACAGGATAATTTCGATACTCTGTTGGATATCCAGTTCGCCCTCGATCATTTCAACATCCTTCATTTGTTTACTAAAAGTTGGTGGAAACCCCAATCCCCTGCCTAAAAACTCCAGCCTATTGTCGTTTGATGAATTCATCATTTTATCCAATATTGACATTTGAGGCGCCACTACTAATGGAGCCATTATGAATGGTTTGATCACCTTGCCGGGCCGCTTTTTTCCCATTAATAAAAACAGAGCCCGAACCTTGGGATATTTGATCAACCGGACCGTTACACTGGACCAGGTCACCTACCCGCGCAGCAGGCTTTCCTTCGATGTTGACATTCGGTGAGCCCTGGAGAACAGGCCCCCCTTTATGAGGTGTGTTGCCGGTAGACATCGGGCAAGTATGCCGGTCATTTTGTCGTGCTGCGGGCTTTCTCATTTATCAATTGATATTTACGGGTTTACCCTTAATTTCCGTACTCTGTCTGGCTTTGAGCGACACTTGTTTTTTTGCCAGTGTCTGCCAGTTTTTTCCCACTTCCATATTCAGATCATTATCAGCAGATATTTTGATATTCTTGCTACTTCTTATGATCACCCCTTCGCTTCCCAGCTCAATGCTATTACCGTGTTGATCCTTCAGCAGCAGGCCCTGGTCCTGGTCAGAAATAACGATTTGATTCTCATCAGGCGTTTCCAATCTAACGGATCGTTCATCTTCCCTAAATACCAGTTGCAGGCCTTCCCTGGATACATAACCCTTTTCAAAATTATCTTTGGAAGCTTCAAAAGGGGGAGGTTGGGCGCTACTATGCAACTTGCCTAAGATCACAGCATCCCGGGGGTCATCATTAATAAAGCCGACAATGACTTCATCATTCACTTCAGGCAGGAAAAAAGCGCCGCGGCCGGGTCCGGCGTCGAGGGTAGCCAGTCTGGCCCAGACGCCAGCAGCCTCCGGATCGATGATGGGCAATCTGACCTGAAGGCGGTGTTCCTGGTCCGGATCGTTTTCAATCTGCGTAACAATGCCAATCTGCAAGCCACAAACTGCGGCCAGCATACCTGCAGCAGGAGGCGCTTCCGTTTTGACCTGTTGAGCGAACCATTGGGGCGGAAGTCCAAAGTCAATATCGGTCAGCCACAGGCCTTCATAGAAATCCTGTCGGACGCATGCAACATAGACCGGGCCGTTAAACCGATCCCCGAAACCACTCAACTCCACTAATTGTCCAGGTTTGAGGTCGTTATAACCCCGTATTTGGACACGTCCCTGCGTACGCGACAATCGATCTTTGAGCAGCCGGGCGTTTGCCCAGGCCGTTAATTCACCTTCCACAACCTGGCCTCCATGGCGATGGATATTCGGGAGTTCCCCATTAGCTGAAGCCATTTCCTGTCCCGGCAAATTGCCATTGGGTATCAGGGCCGGTTCCACAGCCGGTAGGTCTACAATTTGCTGATCGCGATAACTCCAGCTACGAGTTCTGACAGATTGGAATTGATTTCGGATTTCCAATGTCCCTTTAAACTCCAGAACAGTAGCGCCGAATTCCAGGCGTAGGGCATGTTTCTGTTCGAAATCAGGCGGCACGATCCTGACGAGTCCATTTTCAGCAATGACCTGTAAACCATTGAAGTCCATCCGCATCATTAAAAAATCCCAATCAGTGACATCATATTGGACCAGCTCCTGATGTCTATGACTAGTAGGAGTGACCTTAAACCCGAGATCATAGGCGTCCAGCAGTTGCTCAGCGAGTTCATGATCCGTGAGATTTTCAAAATAGCGGCTGTGGCGTCTCAGCGTCATGAGATAAACCGGGTCCCGGCAGTCAATTTCCAGCATAGAAGTTCCCCCGCGCACCACTATTTCCTGTTTGACCACAATGCCCTTAAACACCAGGGATTCGAAGTTGAGGTGGCCCAGAAAAATTTCCAGTTCACTACCCGGAACGAACCAGGGTTGATTGCTGATCTCAAAATCCTGGGTTGCTGCATCTCCATCCAGGACTTCCAGTTTAGCGCCAGGTATCCGGTTCAGCTCCCGGCAAACGTAAATGCTAATTACTTCCAAGGTACCGGGCAGCGGCTCTCCGTTGGCCCGCAAAGTAAAAGTGACGACGCCGGAGTCACCTGGGGTTGGAATTAATTTGGCATTATCCATTATGATTTTCGTATTGGAGGGAAAAGGATCTTTTCCCCGGCGTTTAAATTTCGAAACTGTATGAGTTTATTCGCTTGTGCCACTGCCATATAATAATTGACGTCGCCGTACTCTTCCTCGACCAGGTCAGGTAAGGCATCCCCATCTTCTACCGTATGCAGTTTTGTGATATCGGGAGAGCCGAGATTGGCCTCGCGGACCCGGCTTTTACCGTGCTTAACTTCAATAAAGGAAGCATTTACTTCAGCGCGTATCGGTTTGCCGTCATTAGAGAACAACTTAAAATTGATGGTCATTTTCTCCATCCGGCAAAAGAATTTCAGATCCCCCCATTCAATCATCAGGTAATTTGGGCCATGTGATCTTTTATTCACATCGAAGGTCAATTTTTTAAACTCCTCAATTTCCTGGGTTACCGAGGTCACCCGGTTATAGGAATAAGTAGGAATAGCGTTCGTGCTATCGAACAAAAACTTAAAGCTAAGTTTTCGGGGAGGGTTATTTCGCCATCTGGGGTTAGTTCCAGTGGTGCCTTTCCCTTGTCTCATTCGGTATTGGATGTTAAAAGCAATCGAATAGGATTCGGGGTTCGTTTGGACATAGAAAATTCTTGGTTTACCGGTAGGTTGTTCCGTCGTTTTCTTCTTCCGTTTTCTTCGCTTTTTCACTAACCGGAAAGGAGTGATCTTTAATCTGGTAGGATCTCCTGATTTCATCGTTCTTCTTTTGCTTTAATTTTTTGCAAAACCTTTTCGGTACACAGGTCGACAATGGCTTTTAAATCGAGTTCCTGGCTTTTTTCGGAAGAAGATTCATCCGAGTATTCTTCATCTCCGACAGAAGCGATAAATTGTTGTTCACGAATAATTATCGGCATAGGAATAATTTTAAATTAAAAGGATATTAAGAAATCATGGACCATACTAAGCCGAAGTCCTGGCATAGTTTTCATTGACTTTTATGATCCTAAAATAATCGTAGTGGAATTCCATAGTTTCCACCATAAGCTGGCCCTCCTCTGCATTAAAATCCGCAACCTGCCATTTTTTTGGCCAGGCTCCGTGAACTTGCCAGGCCATCAGGATTTCGGGACCCGGGTTTTGGGCAGCGTTCCCATCCTGGTCACGCTTCCTCTTCGGGCCAGGGTTTAGCAAGAAAATATTAATGTTTGTTCGTTTGACAATCAAGGATTCCATCATCTCCTGGAACCAATAGAGCAGTTCGCGGGGGCCTCCTTCAGGCTTTCTTGGTTGAGTAGGTATATAAAGTCCCCTTTTCAGAACAAGATCCGGATACTGAGTTTTGACCGGGAGTTCGTACTCGTATTGATTTTGCCCGCCTTCCTTATAGGTTTCGGTAACTACTTCTGAGGTTAGGCCTGTAACCGATTGGAAGCCCCAGGAATGTCCAGAAGGAGAAAAAGCACTGGTCGCTTGATTAAAGGTGACCTTAAAATAGAACCCTAAAGGCGGATAATAGTCAACATTCATTAGCCTTAGGTTTATTGATTGGTTACAGCAATGCCCTCATGCACTAAAACCAGGCTTTCCACTGCAATTTCATTATTCTCAGCATTTAATTCCGTAGAAGTGAACTTAGTGGGGAAAGCTTTCCAAATGTACCATTCCACTGCCGTATCACTTGATGGATTTAGCAGCTGAATGGTGATATCTCTGCGGTCGGGCATGGGGTTGCCCTCCCACCATTCAAAAAATTCATTATGCCCGACAAAGGTGCCTCGTTTGAGGGTGACTTCTCCAAAAGATTGCATAGCCGGGATCTGTTTTTTTACAAAAATCGGATTATCTCCCTCCCGATATTCGTGTTTTTCCCTGGTGCCCTCCAGTCCGGTCACTTCCTGAAAGCTCATCTTTTGGGACTGTCCATCCTGGCTATGAATTGTAACTTTGAAGTAAAATTTAGTTAACGGATATTTATTGATAGTATTGGCCATGATTGTAGGTTTTAGGCTTCTTGTAATTTATGAGTAAACCTCAAAATGATAAATTCAGCAGGCCGGGCCACGGCTAAGCCGACCAAGACGATGAGTTTCCCTTCCAGGATATCCTGCGGGGTCATCGTCTCTCCCAGTCCCACTTTGACGAAGAAGGCCTGATCAGGAGTCGTTCCGGCAAGCGCTCCGCCGCGCCACTGGTCGATCAGAAAGCTTTCAATAGTCCCTCTGACCAGTACCCAGGTTCCCTCGACATTGGGTTCGAATACAAAGCGATCTATCGCCTTGCTAATAGATTCTTCTGCGAAAATGAAGAATCGACGAACAGAGACGTACCTGAATTCATTGCTGTTGCCGTCCAGAGTTCTGGCGCCCCAAACCAATATTCCCCGACCCGGAAAAGAACGGATGGCATTGACGGATTTTCCGGTGGGATGCACATTGAGCCCCTCCTGCAAGTCATTATTAATCTTAACTGCTGGTTTTACCACATTAGAGACGCTAACATTGGCGGGCGCTTTAAACACACCCCGGTCATTGTCCACAAAAGCATAAATACCCGCCATTGTGCCACTTGGAGGCATAGTGATACTGAAGCTGCTTAAAGTGCCCTTGATATTAGCATAGGCCCCATTATCGACATGAAAAAGAGAGCGGCTTTCATAATGTGCTTTTTTCTCTGCCTCCGGTTGATCTTCCACCACATCCGGAAGCAATGAAAGGTCGGTAGTATCATATTTCAGGACGGTTTCATCAGGTTCGGGCAGATCTGCACCCGTAATCGCAATTTTAGATTCATCGAAAGCAAATCCCAGCGTTGAATTCAGCCAGGGATAATAGGTAGCGCCATAGTTTAAGTGGTTGGTGCCGATAAAATCTCTAAAGACATCAACAGCATTATCGGAGCCCGACAGAT
Organism: Pyrocystis lunula; assembly: GCA_037576205.1. Classification (NCBI taxonomy): domain Eukaryota; class Dinophyceae; order Gonyaulacales; family Pyrocystaceae; genus Pyrocystis; species Pyrocystis lunula. The sequence continues at coordinate 6,651 of JAPIWU010376509.1, read as the reverse complement.
TGTCCGTTCCCGCATGGATATCCAGCACAGTAAATCGATCCTTAAGGTCAAAACACTGCCGGAGCGCCTGTTGATAAACACCATAGTAGTTCGCAAAGCTCTGGGGATTAGGGGAGATAGGTGGGATTAATCTTAATAAATCCGGCAGCAGAATCAAGGTAGGTTCATCCTCCTTTCTCAGTGCTTTTAGCCCGTTTTCCAATAAAGTTTTTCTTTCCGAAGGTGTAGCAGGATCCGCATCATAAGTAGCGATAGAGACAATAAAGCAAGGGCCGCCGCCATTAGCAAAAAACATCTGCAACTGATAATACAGCCAAAAGGAAGGACGGGCAGGGGGTTCAGGTAGTTGCGTCACTGAAAAAAATGAGTTGTCCGCATTTTTTTCGACCACAATGGCAGTACCTGTCAGGGTTTCCAGAAAAGGACCCCCAAACAAGGCGTGATAATCGTTGATAGAAGAAATGCGATGTGCCTCAACAGTATTGGAGGGACTATTTTCGGTATAACCGATAAACGCTGGAATGGCGGTTTCCACGGGTACCACCGACGGCGGCAGGGTCGACACCTCCTCCGTGTAAACACCAGGTGTTTTAAAAGATCTCATTTAATTTAGTTTTATTCTAGGTTAGTTTCCTGGATGATTTTATCTAATTCTAATTTTCCCATGTAAACTTCTGAATAGACTTCTGATGCTTCCGGGTAGATCCGGGTAGGTAGAGGATTGGGCAGCAGGACTTCTTCATTGTTATTGGTAGAGGCCGTACAATACCGAATTTCCCGGTATCGATTGATCAGGGGTTGCAGTTCTTTGCTGATCAGTCGTTTGGGATCATCGGGAGTTTCAAATCTCACCTGACAAATATTATTGCCGGTATCAGGCGGAGCCTGATCTTTTTCAAAAATGTATCTCCAACGGGTGGATCGGTTTTGCCACCACAAGGTATAGACCGGCTGTTGCAGTTGATGTTGATCATTTAACAAGGCATAGGATCCTAGAGGCTCATCAGGCAGGAAAAACAGTTCAATTACGGCCACAGTAGCCTTAGCGGTTCTATGATTGGTCCAATAAAAGGACCGGGTTAGAGCGGGAATCCCTGTACCTTCGGAAGAGGCAGTAAGTTCAAAAAGACCGGCAGGTAGCTTTTCCAAAGGAAGGCGGCAGATCGTTAGAAAGTCGGTTTCGGGTATTTTTTCAAAAGCAAATTCAGTTTCATGCAGGGCACTTTTTAATACAAATCGGATGGATTCGAGTTCCAGGGCTGATACGTCGATGCTGAGGTTATTCCCCTGAAAGGGAATCCGGTCAACCGGTGAAATATAGTTTGATGGAAAAGTATTTCCGATTGCGTTGCGGTTCAGGAAAAGGGTATTTTCAGCCGCATTATTTGCCCGGGTTGAAAAATAATAAATGGAGCGGTCTCCCATTTCAACATTGCTAAAATGGAGGAAGGAATTATTTGTTGCACGTATGTAGAAGGAAAGTTTGAAGGGCTGGTCGAAGTCAATATACGGTTGATAAACATCAGGCGCCGGTTCATTTACCTGTATCCATACGCTAAAACCTGCGTTTTCACTGCGCAAGCGCATTTTTTTACCGGCCATAGTACGTAGAGTATCTGGATCGTAGTAAATGGCCAGATCATCAGCGACCGTATAATTTTGAAGCACTTCGGGATTTCCTGTAATTTCCTCCTGTTTTATAATATTCAGTGCATTGGGATGATTATCCGGGTCAAAAAGGTCTGATTCCGGTATTACTATAGGATGCAGATAATAGCCCTGCCACAAATTGACCTGGCAAAGGAGGCGATATGTAGTTTTTCTCCCCATCAGCCGCCATTTGAAGCAAGAGTCGTTAAATCAATTTCCGTTATCAATCCTTCTCTGCCGGATGGTCGCTGCATTTGGATCGGTACCAGCCTGGCGCGGTACAATACAAAGGGCCTTTGTTTCCCCCCCAATGAGCCCCAGAGATCATTTAATTGCTCAAAGCTTAAGGTGTGTAATTCAAGAGTAACTTCCGTATCTCCCAGATCGGCAATCTCTTCCGGGTCTGTTGTAGAAATTGGTGCGTTTGTAAATTTAAATATCTTTCTGCCCTGGAAGAATTCCATGATTCGGAACAAGTGAATAAGGGCAGTCTCATATGAATCAAAATTAGCAGTAAAGAGCAGATATAGATTAACATGAACAGTAGGCGGAAGCGGGAAATGTTGTTGATTCAATTCCAGGGTGGGGGAATTATTTTTCAAACTCCCTTCTTCAGCAATATTGACCAGGCTGAGTACGATTTTTTCTGTTAGATCCCCGTTATCGCCGCCTGCGAATTTGGCACTGGCAATATTGCCCATGACAGCGGGGGGACTCATATCTACCAATGAGACTGGTTCCTCAACAGAAAGAATATACTGATTGAGCTGGTCAATGATTATTTTTAACAAAAGGCTTCCCATTAAGGATAGGATTGAAATAAAATTCCGGTATTTCGCTAAAATACAAAAATAAAATTTGAATAATAATTTTCTAGTGTAGAATTATAATGCTTTTCTAATGTAACTTAAAATATCAATGACATGGGCGATGAGCGTAAAAACTTGAGTGCAGTCATTGAAATAGCTTGCTTAAGTCTAGGACCTCTGTAAACCTTGAAATGAGCCTACTGTAGCTTAGGTTTGAACGCTAATTAACAGTTTGATCAGTGAAAAAAAGACCTTTTGGCAATACCTGCTAGAAGAGAAACTTCAGATATCAATTACCCAAACACTCAAAATAAATCTAGTAAAATGAATACAACAATTCAATACGATATCTTAAAGGAGCAAATCGCCAAGAACGAGATTAAGGAAGTATTGTCGCGGATGCAGCAACTGATCAAGTCCGACAGCGATCTGCAGAACCAGTTCATCCTGCATCAAAGACAATCTAACAGGAATAAGTCAGATGGTTGCATTGGCTTGATCAGTAGGGAGGTGTATTTAAGCGAGGAAAATCAGATCAAGTACAACCTGCTGCACATGATAGAAGAGCGTTGGGAATCGGAGAGTGGTCAGGGGGAAGTTGGAAGCGATGAATTCGGGCAACGCATTCCTCAAAGAACCAAGAAATAGAATACAACTAGTCCTAGAAGGAATGACTGAGGATATATTGCTACGTATAGAGTTTCTTAGGCAAGAATCGGCGAACCAGACAGGAGTCGTACTAGAAGACATCATCATCAGGCGGGTATATTTAGGCAGTTACGTATTGGTCGTCGACCTTCCGGAATTCGGTGCTGAGCAATTAGTGAGCCAATATCAATCTGGAGAAACTCAGTTTATCAATCCAGCGTCTTCAAGTTCAAGCTTCTTGCGCATCGGGATATCTAGAATTGGGTGGAGCAACTTCAGAAATTGATAGCTATTAGACCACAGGTGGAAGAGATTGAGATGGATCTAAAGGTATCGACAAAACTGTTTAAAGAGAAAGACGAAATTCAAGATGGTTTGGAACTGGTTTAACAAGTTCCTGGCTGCGGGGGAGAAGGAGTATATTAATCAGCGCCACGCCGATTGGAATGGGAAGAGACTGGAAAAACACTAGATTAATGAGTGGCAGAACAAGAAGCTTCCTGGACTAAGGACTTTCTACATCAATCGGGTCCTTATCAGGAAATGTATGATGAGGGCTTGACGCTGTCAAAGTGGAATATGAGGAAAGAAATTTATGTATCTGTTGGAGGATTGAATTTGAGGGTAGTGCCCGAACAATAGCAGGGCTTTATCTCTTCAAAGTCCACGATTTGAAGAGGTTACGGTCCCGACTAAACTAATCGTGGAGCCGAGGATAAGATATAATGCAGAAGTATAGTATCTAGGCGAGACCCTGGAACCGAAGGCTCCAGGGCATAGTGTTGGTTAAAAAAAAAGAGAGAAATAATTATGGAAGTGAGAGATAGAATTTCTGGTTCCCTCTAGTATTGTATTGCTAATCGCCAGGGCATCCCAATTGAAAATTGGTAGATAGGGTGAACAGGAAAGTGCCTTCAGCCCAACAGCTGAGAAGACTGGGGTGAAGAGTTGCAGCGAGGAATGCGTGTTTGTCTTCCCATGGTCCGGTATACCAATCCAGTAGATCAAATTCATCACCACAAGGCTCATCGGTGATGAATTCGAGTTCGAAGTCTCTTTGGTATATGAAGTGGTCTGGGTTGTCATTGGGATATACATCCTTGATCAGGAAGAAAGCAGTAGGGTATCGGCCGCCCATATAGGTGATGTATTAGTACGGTCGAAAGTATACTTGACGCAAAGAGGCATTGGGGTTCCATAATTGACTTTGGTCAGTATAGATAGTCAGGTTGCAGATTTGGGGCAGGCGACCGGAGTGATCACCAAGAGTTATGGTTTCAGCACCTAGGTCGGAGGTGCCTTGGTACAGGTAGTAGCCTTCCTGGGAGTGGGGATCCGACGGAGTAATGACCTGATCTTCACTATTCATGTCTATGCCAATGGGGTGTTGGCAGGATGTGAAGCAGGTACAAAGACTTAATAATAAGACTATCGATTTCATCTGCTGCCTTTTGTGAAATACTTAATGAGGGGTGGGCATTATTTGAAAGCGTTTAAAAAGCCTTCGGTAGAGGCCCAGTCCCTTTGGTGCATAAAATTATCTCTCATCATTAATTGAACGGTCAACGGACCGATCATGAGGAATGCGGAGACTTTGTCAATTCCTTTGTAAGGCAGTTGCTTTTCTCCTTGCAGCTCAAAAAGTTGCTTGATCAGCGAGAAAAGCGGTTCGATCGATGGTTTTCGATGTCGATACAACCATCTGGCTTGTCCTAATTGGATCATCGAATTATACCACTTGACAAATGGTTGTTTGACATAAGTGGTAAATACTTTTGGGGTCTGCAGCAGAATACCATAGTCTTCATAAATCAGGCGGATGACTTTGAGACATTGGTAGCCGGCATCGCCTACAATGATGCCTACCATATGCTTGATAGCCTCCAGCAGCTTGACCATTTGGGAATGGTCTTTGACCGAGGCTGTGGTCACCCAGGCAGCTACCGGAAAACGGTTTTGCAGGCAGACCAGGTGTAAGCCATAGCCAAAACGCCAACCGTGATAAGCGCTTTTTGACCAGGAAGCGTCCGTATCGATAGACGAATGCGGCACGATGCCTGCGATCATGTGCTTTCTATGCCATAGTCCGCCCAAAGCTCTGAAGACACTTTTGTCTACAAATGCCCAGCAACAGCGGAATGTGGAATAATCCAGTTCCTGGCAATGGCGGACAATCTGGGGTAGCAGCCAATGGATACAACCAGGCAGCTGTAAAAAGCGGCGCCGTATCGTTTTACGGCTCGGGGCACTAGGAAAACCAAAGTCTTCATAATGCTGCCTGGCATATTTATTCATCGCTTTGAAACGCTGTATGCCTTTCAGGGCCATGACCATAAAGAATAAAGTCATTGAGGCGTGGGTATAGACAAATGGTCTACCCCTGCCTCTTTTCTGCTCATAGGTGGCATAGCACCGATGCAGAAATTGCAAAATTTCAAGTAATTTGGTGGACATTTGTTTTTGAGCCTTTGTCTCAAACTAATATCCACCGATATTTCTTAAGGGGCAAAGGCATTTTTATTTACGCCCACCCCTCAAATACTTAATACTGGAGACTACAGGTTTTTCGGTATTCAATCTTGGGTAATGGGCCAGAGCCATCGACTGAGATCAGAGTGGGATTTTGGTGATCAAGGATGGCTAGGAAATAGTAGCCTTGCCAGTGTAAGGGGATGGAGAGGTGACTGGCTTTGAAATGGCCCTTTGAGATTAGGTAGATGGGTTGATCTTCGTCCCAGGTCTGTGAGCTAGAGAAGAGGAGGAGGAAGGGAGATTTGGTTTTAAGATCATGAGGCTGTTCCAGTGTAATATTGACTCGGTTGATTTGGCTGGAGTCGACTTGCCAGGATTTGGTTTTCAGGCAGCGGGCGGCTTGGAATTGTTGGATGAGGAGCGGGTTGACTTGGGGGTAGGTTTTGTGTTTACAGGAGTCTTGTGCTTGTGTGAAAACTGAGGCTAATAGGCCAATAGTTAGAAAGAATGCGCGGAGCATATGGTATTTAGTTTAGTGATTAAAGAATGCTTTTGGGGCATGGGAGATTGCAGGTGAAAAACACCTACAATTGCTAGGAGGCGTAGTGGAAAACTACTAGCAACTTCTATGGTGGGACATATTGAACAAATTGGAGGAAGGTCCTTTGGTTTTCAATGGGTTCTATGGGAAGCAGCAGGGAGGTGTGGATCCAGTTCCAGTCTTCTTCCTGAAATTCTTCGATGGGTTTGGCTAGAGTGTCCAAGACTGCTATCCGATGAATACCGGGGACCCGTAATAGTCTATGTAGGAGTTGGGTGATATGGATTTGCTGGGTTTGAGAGAGGTCCATGAGCGCTATTTGCCGAAGCCAATTTTTAGGAAATTAGGGGGAAATGGAGTAGGGGGCAAATATTGGTGAGGAGTGGTGAGAAGGGGCAAATAATGAATGATTGCCCTAAGTGTTTGAAGACTTACAGTAGCAACGAAGACTGTTAAGAAATAAGTACTAGTAACAAATTAAATGCGTCAACATTACCGTTTCAAAAAGGCAGTAACCAGTAGGAGAAGTTG
>JAPIWU010375401.1:0-10965 GCA_037576205.1 Pyrocystis lunula | reverse complement strand
GGCGCCAGCTCTTCGAGCGACTGCAAGAACACGCCAACGCCTTTGCCTCCTCCCTCGCGGCCCGGCTCCCGCCCACAGAGGACGGGGGAGGCACCCCCACACCCGACCAATGAGCCGCGCGAGCACTCCGGCCTCGCGGCCCGTCCCGGGAGGCGGCATCTACCGGCTGCCCGAACGCATCGGGCCCTACACGATTCGCGCTCAGGTCGGCTGGGGCGGCACGGCGTTCACGTTCATCGGCAGCGAACCCGGACCCTTCGGCGCCGCGCGCCTCAAACTGCTCAAGATCCCGAGCCCCCAGCTCCTCTTCGAGTACTCCCCGGCCGAGGTCCGCGAGCTGTTCCAGAACGAGGCCCGCATCCTCGAGTCCCTGCCCCCCACCAACATCGCCCCGCTCGAGCGCGTGCTGGAGCTCGGTGACCACCAGGGGATGATCTGCCTCGTCTACACCTTCATCGCCGGCATCGACCTCGCCCGCTTCATTCGGCTCAGCTACGCGGAGCGCGAGCTAATGCCTTGGCAGTCGGTCATCGGCCTGCTGAGGGATCTCGCCGGAGCGCTGGACGAAGCGCACACCGATCACCGCGAGCGCGCCTTCTACAAGCACGGACAGATCGTGCACCGGGACGTCTCCCCTTCCAACATCATGCTGGGCCTGCGAGGAAGGGGGTGGCTAATCGACTTCGGCTTCGCGCGCGACATGCCCACCTCGAAGCTCCAAGCCTCCCGCGCACACCCGGCCCGCATCGCCTACTCGGCTCCCGAGTATTTCGCCGACGGCGGAGGCGTGTACGACCCGCGCCTCGACCTCTTCGGGCTCGGCGCCGTCGCGTTCGAGGCGCTCACCGGGCGGCGCGCCTTCACGGGGCAGGACGTCCAGAGCCATCTCGCGCAGGTGAGGGCGAAGAGACGATTCGAGATCTGCGACCTTCGCCCCGAGTTCTTCACGGGCTCGGTGGACCCCGAGCTCGAGGCGTTGGCCGGCATCGTGGACTGCTTGCTCGAACCAGACCCCAACGACCGGTTCCAGAAAGCCAGCGCCCTGCTCACCGCCCTCACTTCCCTTCGGGTGGAGGTGGACCAACGGCCCCTCGCCGCAATGGTGCTTCGCCGTCAGACGCCCTTGCAGCATCGAGTGACCGAGGGCCGCATCGACCGGCGCGCGGTCATGGCACGCGTTCATGCCGCGCAAGGCGCCTCCCCACCCACGGTGCCAGAGCTCGAACCACCCGAGGACGTCATCGTCGAGCTCGCCGCCGTCGAAGAGCTCGAGCGGATCGCCCCACCGCAGCCCGCTCTCGGCGGGGGTGAGACCCAGCGCGACCCCTCCGTCTTCGAGCGGATGGAGGAAGTCATCACGCGCGCAGCCCAGGAGGCGCGCGCGGCAGGAGCCATCCCCGCCGCCGGCGACTTCGCCGACACCCACCGCGACGCTCCCGTCATCCCCACGACGCGGGGCTCGGCCGAGCATGACGCGCCCGTGCAGCGATGGATCCCCGAAACGAGCCCCACACGAGAGGCGGCCCCGAACGTCCAGATCCAAGAGCCCAGCGGCGTTCGCCCCGTCCAGCAGGTCCCGCCCAACCTCGCCACCGCGACCTCGGAGCCCGTCGCGACAGCCGCATCGAGCACCACCCCTCGGTTCGGCACGGCCGCGCGCATGAACCTCCCCGCCATCGCGAACCTCGACACGATTCGGCATCGGCGTCGCGCTCGGCCCTGGCAGAGTCGGACCCGGGCCGCCGTGGGCCTCGGCGCCCTCTTGATCGCCTCGCTCTTCCTGCTCGGGACGGTGAACACGCTCTGGGTTCCGCTCATCACCGGGCAGCTCGGCTGGACGATCATCGACGGCTTCTGGACCCCTCTCTTCACCCGGGCCGGGATGGCGGGCGTGGCCATCTCGATCATCGGCGTAGCCATCCTCTGGGTCCGGACCCGACGCACCCGACACGAAACGCTACCCGCGACCGAAGACGACGAGACCCGTGACTCCCGCGATCGAGGCGAGCAGTAAGGGAAAGCCGGCGCCCCGGCCCGAGGCCACCGGCGACGGATGCGGCCCAGGTGTCGATGGCCGCGAGGGCACCCGCCGGCCATCAGCGCCGAAGACCAGCGGCTCGCGGTAGCCCCTCGAGCGCGCGTTGCTGACGAAGACGTTGCTCGCGCCAGGAACGGAGACGACGCGCCAACCCGGCCGCTCCGCAAGGCGCCGCTCAACAAGGGCGCGGTCCGCAAAGTGAACTGCCGGCGCGGCGGTCAACGACCGTCGCCCCGTCAACACCTCCAGGACCGCCACCCGGCGCCAAGGCTCCACATCGCGCCAGGCCAGGGTGCGGAACCGACGTCGACGGTCCACGCGGGACCCCGGTCCACGAAACTGCACGGACACGGGCTGCGAGTAGCCTCGCAGCTCGACTTCGCGGCCCGCCCCTTCGTGGGGACGCGGCCCAGCGAAACGGCCCACGACCAGATCGGTGAGCGTCCGGAACGGCGAGCCCGCCGCCGCATCCCGCAGCATCGCCCAGCGCCGAACCATCGTGCTGGTCACCGCCGCCGCGTCGGCCGCGCCCCCGCCTTCACCCACGCAAGCGCGCGCCAGCCAGAGTGCGTCCTCGCTCGTGACGGCCAGCGACAGGCCGCCCGACGTGAGGACGTGGCCGATCACTCCCACGGGCGGGACGGCGGCCGGAACCTCGACCGCAGCGGGACGACGCGAGGGCGCCCGACGTGCGGGCTCCCCGACCAGACGCTCGAACAGCGGCGGCGCGACCTGCTGCGCGTAGGCGCGGTAGCCGGCGCGCGTCGGATGCACACGGTCTGGAGAGAAGAGACCGGGCGCCATCACCACTTCGCGGTCGACCCACACCACGCCGGACGCCGCGAGCGCTTCACGCATCCGTCGATCACGACCCGCGATGCGCGAGTCAGCCGGGTAGGGCGGGGGAGGGAGCCACACGACGACGGGTGTGTGCCGGAGCATGGCCGCGTCGACAGCCCGAACCCGGGCCGCCGTCGGGCGCCCGTCGTTGCCGACGATCATCACGACCACCGCCCGCAGGTCCGAGGGGAGCTCTGGCGCGGTCCACTGCGACAGCCGGCTCCCACGCCGCCCGAGCGCGACCCACTGCTCACCGAGCCCCAGCTCCACGGCGAGAGCCGCCGGCAGAGGCGACGTGGGCTCCACCGACGAGCTGCCCACGAACGCGACGCGGCTCACACGAGCCTCGCAACGAAGGTCGACGCCAGCTTCGAGACCAGCCCCGAGGCCATGGCGAAGCCCACCCCGGCCGCCGCGGCGCCCCCCGTCGCATGCGCCCGGACCTGCCTGCTCCGAACCCTCTCGCCGCGCGCGAACGCGACGAAGTGCTCGCAGTTCTGCGTCATCACCCGCCACTCGCTGCCGAGCAGGGCGCGAGCCCGGCCGAGCACGACCGAGGCCGGCACATCGGCTCGGGGGGGACGCTCGACGTACACAGGCCCGTTTGCGAAGGCGGACCACGGCTCCTCCACCGCCTGCTCTCGGCGCTTCGAGCGATGGATCACCATGGGCGCGCCGCAGGCCCAACGATCGCTGACCAGGCCGACATGGCGCACTGCCAGCCCACCCACACGCACCGGTGTCCAGATGACCGAGCCAGGAGGTGGGTAGAGCAGAACCACTCCCTCAGAATGCACACTTCGCGGATCCGGGCAATGAGCTTTCGACCCTATTTTTCAGGGACGGAAACGTTTCCGTCGCCACTCGCGGACAGCTGCTCCACCCCTGGCCAGGCGGCCCTTGCTCGACTACGTACCAGCGTGATGGAGGTCCAGCGCGTCGAGTCCGAGGAGCACTCCCCCTGCACGGTCGTCATGGCCTACGGCGGCTTTCAGCTCTGGGTCATGGCGGAGCGAGGGTCGTCGAGCCGGACCGAGGCCATGTGGGTCCATGTGGATGGCGAACGGATCTGGTTCGTCGTTCGGCCCTTCCGCCCCGAGCTCGTCTAATTTAGCGTTTCCGTCAGTCGGGCGAACCGTGCTGCGTCTTCGACGCACCATGGAGAGGCTCCTACTTTCGATCGACCCTGAGCAGAACCGGTTTCGGTTCTTCCTCCTCGAGATGCACACCCGCGACGACGGCCGCGCCGAGCTGCGACGACGCTGGGGACGGGTCGGGACCGAAGGGCGAGAAGATGTCCGCGTGTTCGACGACACGGACGCCGCCCGCGTGGAGCACGACACCCTCCTCGCACGCCGCGCGCGGCGCGGTTACCGCGCGGCGGGCCCCGCCGAAGTACGTCGAGCTCGACGCTTGCTCGGCTGGCATCGCGCACGCACGAGAGCCCCTCGACAGCTCGCGTTCTCCAACGAGCTTGGATTCTGAGCGGCCCCCGAACGGCCCTTCTACCTTGGTGACCATGGACACGCCGACTCCTCGAATCGCGGACTTCTCGCCCTAAGTGGTCGAAGCGTGGGCCACGTTCGAGACGCTGCTCAGCCTCGGCTTCTCCCAGGACTGGATCACCATCCGAGTGGCTCCGGCTCTCGGCGCAGGCATCGCACTCCTCGTCGTGCTCGCGTCGCCCGACGGGAAGCTGTTTGTGATCACGCTCCGGGAGAACCTCCCCGAGAAGGTGGCCGAGCGGCTGGTCGACGAGTACGCCCGCTTCGCGACTCACGTTCGCGACGGTCCGTGGACCGACCAGGAGCTCCGAGACACGATCGAGTCCTCGGATGCGTGGAGACACATCGAGGATCTCGGGCGCGCGATCGAACGCAAAGGGATCTTCCTTTCGTAGCCAACAAGGCAAGGCCCTCGGAGCCCCGCCCGTCGCTGCAACATTCCACTCTTGCTTGAGGCGATCGAAGCCGTCTTGCGGTAGGATCGATGTCATGAGGGGGACCGGCGCAGGAGCGCTCTTGTGCGTAGCAGCCATCGCGATGGGATGCGCTGCTGATACAGCGTGCGTGCCCGGAGAAAGCCAAGGTTGCGTTTGCGGAACAGGGGCAGCAGGCGCGCAGATTTGCATGACTGACGGCTCGGGCTTTGGCCCCTGCACCTGCGTCTCACCGATGGGTGACGGTGGCCCCGCCGTGGGCTGCGGGGATGGCATCTGCGCCGCGGGCGAGAACACTCAAACCTGCGAGGAGGACTGCCCGCCTCGATGCGGCGACGGCCTCTGCACCGACGGCGAAGACCCCATGTCGTGTCCCTCGGACTGTCCGGGTTTCTGCGGCGACATGGCGTGCCTCGCCGACGAGGTTCCGGCCACCTGCCCCGCCGACTGTCCGGCGGCCTGCGGAGACGGCGCATGCACGCACGACGAGACGGCAGCATGCGAGAGCGACTGCCGCGCGCGGTGTGGCGACGGACTGTGTACGCACACCGAGACAGAGTCCTCCTGCCCCGCCGACTGCAACCCCGTCTGCGGCGACGCGGTGTGCAGCACCGCCGGCGAGAGCTGCGCGTCCTGCGCCCTGGACTGCGGAGCTTGCCTTCCCGCGTCGACATCGCTCTTCGTCGTCGGCGCCCTGATCCGCCCTTGGGACAACTCCAACCTCGAGTGGGATGGCAGCAGCACCGTGAACTCCGCTCTACGGAACGAGGTCAGCGGCCTGCTGGCGAGTTCGGGAGAACCGAACGCCATGGCCGCGGCCGTGGCGGCGCGCATCGCGGCCGAGGGGCTCTCCCTCACGGTGGCACCCGACGTGTACGGTGCCGCGCGGCTCCGCGTCGACGGCGTTCCGTACCCGAGCCTGGACGTGAGCCTGACACCGACGGAGGAGGACGCCTACATGGTGGAGTTCGCTTCCGCGGGCGGATGGATGGCACCGGGCGACGCTTCGATTCGAGTCGCGGTGACCCTTGAGGATCGCGACATCGCGTTCGACGACCCCATCGGCACCGTCGACCTCGATGACGAGGATCTGCGACAGGCGTGGAATGCGAACCCCGACGCGTTCCACTGGGTCCAGGTCAGCGACCAAATGACCCCGATCCTCTTCCTCCGCGTCCTGGTTCGAGCCACGCCGTAGCAGAACCTAGGAGACCCGACGCTTGCAGTTCCCCTGCTTCGTCCGGACGATAGGACCATGCCAAAAAGATACGGATATACATGGGAGAAGCTCTTCAGTGCGCTCACGTCCCTCGCCGAGCACCGGGGCTCCATCCAAGAGCGAATCCTCACCGCCATGATGTCCGCTCACACCGTCATCAGCCCACACAAGATCGACGAGTCTTTTCCAGCGGACGCCCGGGCCCATGCCCGAGCGATTTACGAGAAGATGACGGCGGTAGAGGACCCGAGTGCAGGCAGCTTCGCCGCCTCTGCCAACGCGATGAGCGATGAGGACGCCACACAGGTTGCCAGGTGGTTTAGGCAACTCTACTTCCGAGTCCACGCCGCATCGGGCGCAAACGAATGGACCGGCGAAGAGCTGGAACCACCGGAGTGAGGATCGGGTCTCTGGCGACTAAAGCGAGCCAGCCATGAGCTGAGGGAGCATCACGCTCTTGTCCACCGCCCGATGAAACCCGACGATGCCGTCCGGCTCCGACGCGTACCAGGCGAAGGTCTCCCAGGCGAGTGACGACACGAGGCGCGATGGGGTATGACTACGGTCCTCGAAAGCCGTGAGGAACGCGATCCGATCCTCGCTGAACGCACTCCCCTTGGCGAGGTCGAGCAGCTCCCGCTTTCGGAGATCGTTGACGGGCCCATCCGTGGCCACCACCTCGACGAAGACGAGGATGGGAGGGTCTGCGCTGTCGCTACGAAGATCGACGAGGATGATGTCGGGCAGGACGCTCTGTTGGTCGATATCCAGCCCCACGCCCTGCGCGAGTTGGTCGTCGCGCGCCACAACCTTGTTCGCACTCTCACTCACCCAGAGCACGGCTGGGCGCTCGAGGAAACGCACCGCGAACTTCTCGATGACCGCCTTGGTGATCACGGCGCTCTTGCCAGAGGAGAGCGTCCGCGTGCCGCTGTTGTTCGGGAAGGCCACGACCACCGCGTCCGCGCTCGCGATCACTCCTTGGCGAACGAGTCGGATGCGGGCCAGGTGCCCTTGGTCAAAGTGGCGCTTCTGCCACGCCTTGACGGCTTCCTTCAGCCCTTGCCCAGCCAGACTTGGGTCGAAGAGAGCCGCGAACTTGTGAGTGAGTGCATAGCGGGGCCGAGAGGACGTTTTTGCGAGGGACTCGTCCTCGATCGCTGCACGCACGGGCATGAGACCCTGACGGATCGTTTCATCGCGGATTGGCTCCCGCGACGTGTCGGCGTACCAGGACTTCCCGGGAGACTCGTAGCCTCGCCTCATCACCTCGCGCGCGTAGTCGAGGCGTTGTGCTTCGCTCGCCTCCGCGGCTTGCTCGTCGCTCATACGATAGACGTGCTTCGGAGCCATCTTCTGCTCCCGGTTGTCGACTGCTCCGATGTAGAGCGCGACAAACACCGTCGCAGCCCCGATGTCGCGGGTGACCCAACTCGCGCCTGGAACGCTTGCGGGAAAGATAATTTGCAATCGCTCGTGGACTTCGTCCCGCGAGATGTAGGGAGGGAGAGGAGCAGGCATAAGTAACCAACTACGAGTAGAGCTTTGCGCAGGCGGCCTCGACCTGGCGACGCCCTCGGGCGCCGGACACGGCCGCCGCCAAGTCTTCGGGGCTCGGAAGGGGCATCGCCTCGAGCTCGAATGCCGAGACGGCGACGCTCCCGTTGATGCATCGGAACGCCGAGTCCGCAGCTGCGCTGTTCAAGAAGGCGGCGACAACCCTCGGGGCTACGGCCGGGTTTGAACTCGTCGGAACGAGCATGTTGAGGTGGTTCTCCACCGCGACCGCTTCGTGCTCCCTCAGGAACGCTGCGGGCAGTTCAGCCGCGATGAGCCGACGGGGCTGCTCCTTGGCCGTTGTTCGCTGAAGCAGAACGCATGGTTCTCGAACCAGCACCCACTTGTTCTTCAGATCGACGGCGAGGTAGGGCGCATGGTTGCGCCTCGTCGCGCGGAAGATGAACTTGCCGTCGGGGGTCACGGCCTCAGCCCAGATTAGAGGGACGGTGGTCTTCGACGCACGCCAGCGAAGCTCCGCTTTGTGGCGGTTCCAGACAAGCGGTCCGGTGCTGACGCGATATCCCCAGTCCGAGAGGCGATGCGGCATCTTCTCGAGCGACCGCGCAGTGCCGCGGAGATCGAACCGCCGAGGGAACATCCAGGGTAGTTCCCGGTCGTCGGGCAGCTCGAACGAGCCCGCGGACATCGCGACGAGTCGCTCACGGCTCGCGCTGAGGAAGGCGATCGAGACGCCGGCCGACTCCCCTCCACGCCGATACACGGCCAACGCGGTTTCCTGTAGGACATCGTCGAACACGCCTTGGCGTTCCGCTACGAAGTCAACCGCAACAGGCGGTGCATCAGCCGCGAGGAGCGAGCGCAACCGCTTGTAATACTCGCCACTCAAGAAGCTTGTCGGCGTGACGAAGGCAACCACGCCATTTGGTCGCGCCCACCGAACGGCCAAGTCGAGAAACAAGCCGTACAGGTTCGCGTGTCCGAAGAGACTGCGCTCGAACTGCTTGCGCTGGGCCGGTGCAAGGCGCGTCCGCCCGTATGGAGGATTCCCAATCACCACGTCGAACTGTGGTGCGTCCGCCACCTTGGTGAGGCTGTCGCACACCTCCACAAGATCGAGCGGGCGGAAGGCGCGTGGCCCCAGCCTCGTCAGGATCACCGCGTCCACGAATGACTGCGAGATCCAGGCAGCAAACGGGTCGAGTTCATAGCCGCGTACGCGCTTCTGAATCTCACGAACAACGGTGGACGGAGACTGTGCACCGACCGATGCATCGATGATTCGCGCGACGATGGGTCCGAGGAAAGCGCCACCCCCGCAAGCCGGGTCGAGCACGGTTTCCGTTCGCCAGTCGACCCCGGCAGCCGTAACCCGATCGAGAAGGCGTCGCGTAACGTCGGGGGGGGTGTAGAAGACGCCGTGCTTCCGCCGGTATGTTTCGGGGAGCATCAGCGCGTAGGTGCTTCCGATCAGGTAGGCGGCATGTTCGACGGAGAGGCGAGCAGCCAGCTCACCCACCGTTCGCGCAGCAGCAAGAGCCCCCTGGTCGGTAAGCTCCGGCGCCTCGCACCACGGCTCCCGAAGCACCCTTCGGCTTCGACCACGGAGCTGGGTCCACCAGATCTCCATCGCACAGACGCAAAACGCTCGGCTGAGGCCAAGGCGTGTCTTCTCTGGAAACGACTCCGCCACTCGGCGAGAACTCGCCTTCGCGAGCTTCACCTCGCGCGAGACGTCGCGCAGCAGCAGCTCGAGCTGGTCGGACTGCGGCGCCGACGGACGTGTCTTGACGGCGGCGCCGGTGCTCATGACGCGGCGACCCTAGCACGAGCCCCGACATCTGAGACTCGGCTGGTCATGCGTAAGGCCACAAACGCTCACTCGGTCGATGGAGTGCCGAGTGTTCCACCTCGCCCGCAAATGGCACCGCCACCAGGTCGAGCGCCCTCTTGCGCTCGCCGCGACGGCCCGGGCGTCGTCAGCGAAGTGTGCCCGGGGATCGACCGCACGGTGCGGCGCTCGATCACCACAGCGACCGCACGCGGCTGGAGGCGGCGCATCCGAATGTGTCCGCCGCTCAGCACCCGCGCGAGGAGCTGGGCCCAGGAGGTCCGGGTTCGGCCAGGTCGAGACCCCATACATAGCCGCACGGGCAGGGCCACTCGAGTCGTGCGGGGTAGGCCCCAATCTCCGCGTTGTACAGTCCGGTCCGGCGCAGTCTTGCGCTCTCTTCGTCGGCAGGCTGGTAGCACGTCACGTTCCCTCCGGAGACGTGGATCTCTCCGAGTCGCGCCCGGCACGAAGGACAGATCACCAGCGCCTTGTGCGGCGGCGTCATCGACGCGGCGTAGCGACGACCCAGTCACCCTCCCAGTGCCAGCTCGCCAAGCAGCCCCACGTCATGACCGACCTGACGACGTCGAGGGCGTCGCCCAAGCGGAGCTGCCACCGCTGGGCGAGCGCAGCGGGTTTGATGTAGGTCGTTCGGCCGCTTCGCAAAAGCGAGCCGGCCATTCGGTCGAGCTCGTCGCGCGCAAGCAGGTAGCGGACCCGCGGCGAAGGAGACAGGTGCCTGTGCGTCATGGCGTTAAGTCTAGACCTCGCGTTGACCGCCCGCATCGGCGTCGAGAGCGGAGACTGGAATTCTCCCGATGTTTCGGGGCCCCATCCCTGGCGCTAGCGCTAACAACACCGTCCACCGACCTTCACCCGGCCGACGTCGGCAACCTCGTGTCCATCCTCTACGCGGTGGTCGAGCGCGGCGCCGTCGACCGCGGCGCCGTCGACCGACAGCAAAGCCCGGGACCTCTTCGGTCCTCGGAACACACGGCGCCGGCATGATCGTCAAAACGGACGTCGGCCCTCACCTCCAGCTGGAGACCACTCACCCGACGTGCCTACGTAGACCGAATCGGCATGCCCCGCGGCTTGCCACGCCGTCCGGACGATCGGCCGAGCGTCCGAGGCGCTGAAGGCGGGACCTTCCACGATCAACTCAGGAAGAAGGACCACATCGCGATCGAAGGTCGGGATGACATCGTGCTCATCCCTCCACCGCTCGCCCCCATCGCGAAGGGAGAACCCTCCGACCCCACAAAGCGAGGCGAACGCAACGAGCGGCCCCGCCACACCCACTTCACGGAGCCGCTCCACGTAGCCCTCGAGCCCCTCTGCGATTCCATGCTCGAGCCGCTCCGGCCATATCCGCTTCTCGCTGTCAGCAGCAAGAGTCATGACCGATTCCACCGCTCCGCCGCGGAAGACCTGCGTGATGCCTCGGTGCCTCCCGGGTGGACCTGAACCGAGAAACAACAGCCCGTCCACGTTCCACCGGCTGTCTGCGCCCCTTGAGTAGAGTGCCCGCCACCGACCATAAGGCTGGTCGCCCACGGCCACCGCACCATCGAACT
>JAPIWU010374293.1:0-10970 GCA_037576205.1 Pyrocystis lunula | reverse complement strand
ATCCCAAAATCCCAAAATCCCAAAATCCCAAAATCCCAAAATCCCAAAATCCCAAAATCCCAAAATCCCTAAATCCCTAAATCCCAAAATCCCAAAATCCCAAAATCCAAAAATCCAAAAATCCAAAAATCCAAAAATCCCCGAATCCCAAAATCCCAGAATCCCAAAATCCCCAAAATCCTAAAATCCAAAATCCCAAAATCCAAAAATCTAAAATACAAAAATAAAGAATCCAAATCAACAAATCCAAAATCCGACAATCCAAACATCCAAAATCCAGAATCCAAAAATCCCATACCCCCAAATCTTAAAAAAAACAAAAACAAACCGAAATCCCAAAACACGAAAAACCAAAAATCCAAAATACAAGAATGAAGATACAACAATACGACGAAAATCCAAAATCCCAAAATCCAAAAGCCAAAAATCCAAAATCCCAATGTCCGAAAATCCAAAGTCCCAAATCCAGAATCCAACATCCCAAAATCCAAAACCAGAGTCCCAACATCCCAAAATCCGAAATCCAAAACTCAAGATCCTAGAATCCAGAAATCCAAAAATCCAGAATCCGAAAATCCAAAAATCCAACATCCAAATTCCAAAATGAAAAATCAAAAATACAAGATACAAAATCCAAAAATCCAAAAATCCAAAATCCGAAATGCAGAAATCCAAGAGTCCAGAATACAAAAAATCCAAACATCCAAAAATACAAAATCCGAGAATCCAAAAATCCAAAAATCCATCATTTTAAAATAAAGAATCAAAATTAAAAAAATCCAAAATCCGAGAAACCAAAAATCCAAAATACAAAAATCCAAAATCCAAAATCCAAATAATTCAAACATCCAAAATCCAAGAATCCAAAAACCAAAAATCCAGAATCCCAAAATCCAAAATCCAACAATCCAATAATCCAAAAATCCAAAATCCAAAAATCCAAAATCCAAAAATCCAAAATCCAAAAATCCAAAATCCAAAAATCCAAAAAACCAAAATCCAAAAATCCAATATCAAAACATCCAAAATCCAAGAATCCACAATCCAAAAATCCAAAATCCAAAAATAAAGAACCAAAAATGCAATATGCAAAATCCAAAAATCCAAAAATCCAAAATCCGAAAATCCAAAAATCCAAAAAGCCAATATCCATAAATCCAAAATTCCAAAATCCCAAAATCCCAAGATCCCAAAATCCAAAAATCTCATATCCAAAATCCCAAAGTCCAAAATCCAAAATCCGAAAACCATAGTCCCCAAATCCCAAAATCCAAAGATCAAAAAATCCAAAATCAAAAAATCCAAAATCCAAACACCCAAAAATCCCGAAATCAATAATCAAACTTAAAAAAATCAAAAATCAGAAAATCCAAAAATTCAAAAATCCAAGATACACAAAAATCAAAATCCAATATCCAAAAATCCAAAAATCCAAATATCCAAAATCCAAAAATAAAGAATCAAAATTAAAAAAACCCAAATCCGAGAAACCAACAATCCAAAATCCAAAATCCAAATAATCCAAACATCCAAAATCCAGGAAACCAAAATCCAAAAATCCAGAATCCCAAAATCCAAAAATCCAAAATCCAATAATACAAAATCCAAAAATCCAAAAATCCAAAATCCCAAAATCCAAAATCCCAAAATCCAAAATCCAAAATCCAAAAAAATCCAAAATCCAAAAATCCAAAATCCGAAAATCCGAAAATCCCAAAATACAAAATACAAGAATCCAAAAAGCCAAAATCCCACATCCAAAATCCCAAAATCCAAAAACCCAAAACCAAAAATAAAGAATCGAAAATGGAAAATCCAGAATCCGAAAATACAGAAATCCAGAATCCCTAAATCCAAAATCCCAAATCCAAAAAAACCTATACCTAAAAATCAAAATTCAAAAAAATACAAAATCCAAAATCCATAAGTCCAAAATCCCCAAATCCCAAAATCCCAAAATCCCAAAATCCAAAATCCCAAAATCCAGAGTCCCAAATCCAAAAAATCCAGAATCCCAACAGCCCAAAATCCAGAAATCCAAATATCGAAAATCCTATAAGCCAAAGTCCAAAAATCAAAAATCCCAAAATCCAATATCCAAATATCCAAAATCCAGAAATCAAAAAATACAAAATCCAAAAACCAAAATACAAAAATCCAAAAATCCAACATCCCAAAATCCAAAAATCCAAAAATCCGAAATCCAAAATCCAAAAATCCAAAAGCCAAATATCCAAAATCCGAAAATCCAAAAATCCAAATCCAAAGTCCCAAAATCCGAAAATCCGAAAATCCAAAAATCCAGAATCCAAAAATAAAACATTAAACAATCCAAAATACGAAAATCCAAAACTCCAAAATCCGAAAATCCAAAAATCCAAAAATCCAAAAATCCAGAATACAAAAATCCAAAAATTAAAAAGCCCAAGATCCAAAAATCCAGAAATCCAATATCCAAAAATGAAGAATCAAATTTAACAATCAAAAATCCGAAAATCCAAAAACCCAGAATCCAAAATCCAAAATCCAGAAATCCAAAATCCAAAGATCCAGAATCCAAAATCACAAAAACCCAAAAAACAAAATCCAAGATCCAAAAATCCAAAATCCCAAAATCCAAAATCCCAAAATCCAAAATTCCAAAAATACAAAATATCAATTTCAAGATCCAAGAATCCAAAAATCCAAAAATCCAAAAGTCCCAAAATCCAAAAATCCAAAAATCCAAAAATCCAAAAATCTAAAAATCCAAAATACGAAGATCCGAAAATCCGAATATCCGAAAATCCGAAAATCCCTAAATCCAAAATCCAATAATAAAAATCAGAAAATAAAAAAATCCAAAATACGAAATCCAAAAATTCCAAAATCCTGTAATCCAAAAATCCAAAAATCCAAAATACAAAATCCAAAAATCCAAAATCCAGAAATCCCAAAATCCAAAAATCCAAAATCCAAAATAAAGAACCAAACTTAAAACTCCAAAATCCGAAAATCCAAAAATCCAAAATCCCAGAATCCAAAATCCAAAATAAAAAGATCCAAAATCCGAAGATCCAAAATCCAAAGATCCGAGATCCCAAAATCAAAGAAATCGAAATCCCAAAATCCTTAAATCCAAAAATCCAAAATCCAAAAGCCCAAAATCCAAAAAACCAAAATCCAAAAATCCAAAATCCGAAAATCCGAATATCCGAAAATCTGAAAATCCAAAAATCCAAAAATACAAAATCAAAGTATGAAGCATCAAAATTAAAAAAACAAGCTCCGCAAATCCAGAAAACCAGAATCCCAAAATCCAAAATCCAGAATCCAAAAATCCAAAATCCCAAAATCCAAAAATCCATAATCCCAAATTCCCAAAATCCCAAAAGCCCAAAATCCAAAAATCCCAAAATTCAAAATCCAAAAATCCAAAAATCCAAAATCCAAAAATCCAGAATCCAAAATCCAAATATGCAAATTCCAAAAGTCCAAAACTCTCAAAATCCAAGATCCAAAAATCCAAAAATCGAAAAATCGAAAAATCAAAAAAATCAACATAAAAAAATCAAAAAATCCAAAAATCTAAAATCCGAAAATCCAAAAATCCAAAAATCCACAAATCCAAGAATCCACAAATCCAAAATACCAAATTCAAGTTCCAAAAATTCAAAAATCCAAAAATCCAAAATCCGAAAATCCAAAAATCCAAAAACCCAAAATCCCCACATAAAAACCAAAATTAAAAAATCAAAAATCCGAATATCCAACAATCCAAAATCCGACAATCCAAAATCCCAAAATCCCAAAAACCCAAAAACCCAAAATCCAAAATACAAAATACAAGATCCACAAATCCAAAAATCCAAAAACCCAACATCCGAAAATCCAAAAATCCAAAAATCCAAAATCCAAAAATAAAGAATCAAAATTAATAAATCCAAAATCCGAACATCCCAAAATCCAAAAGTCCAAAAGTCCCTAAGTCCAAAAGTCCAACAGTCCAAAATTCAAAAACCTTAAATCAAAAAACAAAATCAAAAAATCGAAATTAAAAAGACACATATCCGAAAATCCAAAAATCCAAAATCCGAAAATCCAAAAATCCAAAAATCCAAAATTTAAAAATCCAAAAATCCAAAAATCCAAAATCCCAAAATCCCAAAATCCAAAATCCAAAAATAAAGAATTACAATGAAAAATCCAAAATCCGCAAATCCAAAAATCCAGAATCCAAAAATCCATAATCCAAAATCCCAAATCCAAAAATCCAAAATCCCAAAATCCAAAATCCAAAAATGCAAAATCCCAAGATCCCAAAATCCAAATTCCCAAAATCCCAAAATCCCAAAATCCAAAATCCAAAGATCCAAAATCCCGAAATCCAAATGTCCAAAAAGCCAAAGGTCCAAAAGCCCAACAATCCAAAATCCAAAAATCAAAAAACCAAAAATCCAAAATCCATAAATAAAAAATCAAAATTAAAAAAACCCAAATACGAATATCCAAAAATCCAATCCGAAAATCTAAAATCCAAAATCCAAAAATCCGAAATTCAAAAATCCCAAATCCAGAAATGCAAAATCCCAAAATCCTCAATCCCCAAAATCCAAAAATCCAAAAATACAAAATCCAAAATCCCAAAAGCCAGAATCCAAAATCCAAAAATCCAAGATCCCAAAATCCAAAAATCCAAAAGTCCAAAAGTCCAAAAGTCAAAAAGTCCACAATCCAATAATCCAAGAACCCAAAATCCAAAATCCAAAAATAAAAAATCAAAACTAGAAAATCCAAAATCCGGAAAACCAAAAATCCAAAATCCGAAAATCCAAAAATCCCAAAATCCAGAATACAAAAATCCAAAATCCCAAATTCCCAAAGTCCAGACATCCAAAATACAAAATTCAAGATCCAAACATCCAAAACATCCAAAAAATCCAGAATACGGAAATCCAAAAATCCAAAAATCCAAAATCCTTAAATAAAAAATCAAAATTAAAAATCAAAATTTCGACATTCCAAAAATCCAAAATCCGAACAATCCAAAATCCCAAAATCCAAAATCCAAAATCCAAAAATGAAAAATCAAAATAAAAAATCCAAAATCCGAAAATCCAAATATCCAAAATCCAAAAATCCCAAATACAAAAACCCAGAAAGCCAAAATTCGAAAATCCCAAGATCCAAGAGTCCAAAATCCAAAAATAAAGAATCAAAGATAAAAAATCCCAAGTCCGAAAATCCATCAATCCAGAATCCAAAAATCCGAAATCCAAAATCCAAAAGTCCAAAATCCAAACATCCAAAATCCGAAAATCCAAAGTCCGAAAATCCAAAATCGAAAAATAAGAAATCAAAATTAAAAATCTAAAATCCGAAAATCCAAAAATCCAAAAACCGAGGATCCAAAAAACAGAAATCTAAAAATCCAGAATCCCAAAATCCAAAAGTCCAAATATCCCAAATCCAGAAATAAAAAAATCAAAATTAAAAAATCCAAAATCCGAAAATCCAAAAATCCAGAATCCCAAAATCCGAAATCCAAAATCCAAAAATCCAAAATCCAAAAATCCAAAATCCTAAAATCCAGAATCCAAAATCCAAAAATCCGACATCCAAGAATCAAAAATCAAAAACTCCAAAAATCCAAAATCCAAATCCAAAATCCGAAAATAGAAAAATCCAAAATCCGAATATAGAAAATCCAAAATCCGAAAATACAAAAATCCAAAAGCCCAAAAATCCACAATCCGACAATCCGAAAATCCGAAAATCCAAAATCCAGAAATGAAGAATCAAAAATAGAGAATCCAAAATCCGAAAATCAAAAAAACCAGAATCCAAAAAACCAAAATCCAAAATACAAACATTCCCAAAATCACAAAATCCAGAATCAAAAAATCCAAAATCCGAAAATCCAAAAATCCAACATCCCAAAATCCCAAAATCCAGAAATCCAAAATACCAAAATCCCAAAATCCAGAATCCACAATCCAAAAACCCAAGGTCCCAAAATCCCAAAATCCCAAAATCCCAAAATCCCAAAATCCAAAAATCCAAAATCCAAAAATCCAGAATCCAAAAATCCAAAATCCCAAAATCCAAAATCACAAATTCCAACATCCAAAAACCCGAAATCCAAAATCCAAAATCCAAAATCCAAAAATCTAAAATCCGAAAATCTAAAAAACAAAAATCCAAAATCCAAAAATAAAAACCAAAATTAAAAAATCCAAAATCCGAAGAATCAAAGAATCCAGAATCCAAATAACCAAAATCCCAAATCCCAAAAACCAAAATCCAAACATCCAAAATCCAAAATCAATAATCCCAAAATCCAAAAATCCAGCAGCAAAAAATCCAACATCCAAAAATTCAAAATCCCAAAATCCAAAAATCCAATAATCCAAAATACAAAACTCAAGATCCAAAAATCCAAAAATCCAAAATCCGAAAATCCAAAAAAATCAAAATCCAAATTCCCAAAATCCCAAAATCCGAAAATCCGAAAATCCCAAAATCCAAAATCCAACAATAAAGAATCCAAATAAATAAATCCAAAATCCGAAAACCCAGAATCCAAGGATTCCAAATCCCAAAATCCCAAAATTCCAAAATCCCAAAATCCAGAAATCCAAAATCCCAAAATCCAAAATCCCGAAATCCAAAATCCAAAAATGCAGAATCCGAAATCCCAAAATCCAGAATCCAATATCCCATATCCAGAATCCAGAATCCAGAAATCCAGAATCCAAAAATCCTTACAGAAGCCGGTCCGAGGCCACTGAGCGCCGGCATTCCGGGCCACACGGACCTGAAAACCCATTTCTGGTGAAAAATCGCGCCACAGCTCATCCACGGCATACCATAAACAAAAACTTTCAAAAGATGGCGCCGTCTTGGTAGCGCCCGCTCCATCGGTATGTTGTTTATTGACTTTCGGGTCCTCACACGGGTGAGGACACCTGCGACACCAAATTTTGAACTGGCGGGCTCGTGGCGTGGGTCCTGGGACACAGAATTGTTTATGCCCACAGTTTCAAAAACAAGCATTGGACACGGCCATTTCCGGGCTCTTCAAACAATCACGGAATGAATATCAGTGCGCCGCCACTTGAAGGAAACGCCATGCTCCTGCAATGAAGCTTCTGGCCAGAAACATTTCTGAAAGTGCAGTCTTCCGCGTTGCCTTGGCGGTCAACTGGCTCTTGAGACACGCTCCGTGTGATGTGGAAGCTTGCACAACAAACACGGCATCGACCATACAGGTACTGGCAACGATCAGGAACACAAACGAATCCGAAAAGTTGTTGTTCTGGTGCTCCGTATGTTTTCCGTTGGCTTGCTGCTGCTGCTGCTGCTTCTGCTGCTGGCGCCATGGTTTTCATGCCACTGAGCAAGGGTGACTCGCACAAAGTTGGCGGGTGCATGGCAGGACAATTCACAATTCCACAGCGCTTTGCAATCACATGCATAGCAAAACTCGTCGGGCTGGCAAAGGGGGCATGGGCCAGGGAACTCCCTGCATCGATCGGTATGCTGATGATGCATCGGTGCTTCTGAACAATCGGGCGTGTTGGCCCTGTAACCTGGCCACCCCGGCACGTTGGCTGGCCACGCATCAGGCAGCGCGCAGGTCCAGCATGGCCAACGCATATAGCATGACGGACTCCACCACCGGTAGGCACATCGAGTTGCCACTCATGTGGCGGATGTCATCCGCTGGAAAGTATTGCAACATGGTGGGCGTCCATGGGTTGAACTCAGCAAATGGGTGGTGGCTGGGGAGCGCCACCGGACAGCACTGCACGCGCAGGTGCTCGATCGGGAGCAGGACTCGACGCCTTGAAGACTCGAATATGATGGTGTTTGCCGAGAGGCAAGGCATCAGCTCCCTGCTCAAACGAGGCCGTGTGATGTGCTGCGTCAGGTCGCAGAAGCGTGCCCGCTGTTCTGGAGGCAACGCTGCCTGCAACGACATGCAGGCTTCGAGTCGAATCCTGGCCGGGGGTGACATCACGGCCATGCATTTGAAGGGCTTGCCATCCAGTCGCGGAGGGATTCCACGAAGCGCTGCCATGGCGTCCATGAAATCCTTCACCTCCTGAGGTGTGGCGCGCATGAATTCGTCGGCGTCCATTTGGATGCTCCTGTGTGCCACTTCCCCGAAGGCATTCTCCAGGGGCTGAGCGAGCATGCCCGCGGAGCCACGCACCAGCAGGGAGTAGCGGCGCATGCGCATGCTGGGTATGCCCAGGTCAGACGGCCCGACGATGATGCTGCTGAGGGTGTACTCAACGAGGAACTGCTGCAGTCGCTGCGCGGGGAAGTTCGGCGTGCACTCGTTCACAATGATGTCAGGGAGGGCCTCTTCCTGCCCTAACGCTGCCAGCCACGCCAAGCACGGCAATGATGCCGTGGCCAGCCAGCCTCTGGCCCCCTGGGCTTGCACAGACCATGGAGTGCAAATGTTGCCAACGATTTCCATGCGCAGGGTGCCTGGCGTCTTTGTCGGCCACAGCGGGCAGGACTGCTTGTCCCGGTGCAAGATGCATGGGGCGCAAACAGGGAAATGCTTGCGCTGCTCTGCAAGGTAGCCCATGGCCTCCTCGAAGAACTGACTTCCCACCTCAGCCATCAAGGAGCTGGTGCATGAGTTGCCTGCGCCCGAGGTCGTGTGTGTGGCCTTCTGGAAAAAGCTCTGCTGCATCTCGCTGATGGTCGTCGCTGCGCCTGGCGGGAGTCTGTCCATCAGGTCACAGAAGATGTGATTAGCCGCACCCTGCCCGCCATTCCAGCCGGCCAGAAACCTCTGGCGCACGGGGTCAAAGTCACAAACGCTGTAGAACCTTAGTGGTTATGGAGAACAACGGTTTCGAGAGAAACAACAGCCAAACAACAACTACGAACATTCCTACCAACGGCGCAAACCAAGTGACGAAATCAGTAGTCGCCCGCACAAGCTCACAAAGCATGTTCCTGATGGGCGCCTAGGCCATACGTTGGCTCCAACTGCCCACACGCAAGTAGTCCCAGAACGCCGCCACCCCGGATGAGTTCCCCCGAGAAGTGCCGGGGGACCCCCTGAATAAACGCAAGCAATTGTTGCGAAGTTCGTCTTTAGAACGCCGCGTTTCATAACAACTCAGTGTAGCACTCCACCTGGAGCTCGGCACCCCGCTGCTGGAAGGCATGCTGTATGCACTTCATCGCTGTCTCTGGCGTCCCCATCCCGCTGTAGGATGACGTGATCACGACCCGGTACTTGCCGACAGTCTCCAAACGATCAGTGGTGGAAGTCGCCACACAGTAATCCGCAATCGAATTCAGCAGGCCCTGCGCCCAGTCAAAGATGTCCTCAAATCTCTGTGGGCCGGTCGGCGACGATATGTCGGCCTGCTTGCGTTTGCTGCCGCGGTTGCCATGTGCAGCCATTTCTGCCCTAGGATCGCCCCGGCACCCCGGTGAAGGCTTGACAAAATAGATACCGAGATGCTGCTGCTACTGCCGCTGCCCCTGCCGCTACTGTTTGTTATTGTTTCCGTTGCAGCTTCACGAGGTGGGATGCTATGGCTTATCATTCCCCAATGGACCTGCTCTAGTCGTCACGCGGACCCAGAGCCGAAACCACAACTCCCCAACCCCAAACCACAACTCCCCCAAGTCCAAACCACAACTCCCCCGAAACCAAACTACAATTCCGTGTTGTTGTGTTCCTGCGCGGCCGTATTGGATCTTTGTGCCTCCGTGTTTGCCACTTTATGCATTATAAGGCGGACGGTCTGCCTTATAAGGCGGACGGTATGCCTTATAAGGCGGACGGTCGGCCGTATTCGATTGTTGTGCCTCCGTTTGTGCTGTTGGCGAAACTGTGTGTGCTTTTGGCAAACCCGTTTGTGTGTTGCAAAACCCTTTGTGCTACGCTCGTGTGTTTGTGTCCCCGTGTGGTGTGACCACAAGGGGCCCCCTCGAGCAGGTGCATTGGGGCTTGCTAAGCTGTGGCTCTCTTTCTTTGCGTTCAATCGCCACAACCACCCCCACACAACGATTGAGCATCTCATGCTCGTTCTGCTTATTGCATATGGTTGCACATGCACAAAAAGCGTCCGGCTTTCCCTAGCCGGCCAACATGCAAAACAAAAGCTTCCCAAGTCGCAACCCGGAGCACTGGCACGAGCAGTCGTAAAATATTGGGACCCCAACGCCCTATCGCTAGAGCTTTACAGGCTGTCCAGGCCATTGGAGTAGAACGACAGGATCTTGCCCAAGGTGTTCGTCTCACTGCTCGGGTTATTGGACAGGGCCTTGCGCATGTCGTCCACCCACGGCTTGGCAGACTTTACCAAGAATGCCACCCGCGCCCCCGAGGCCGCAGCATTGTCCTGCACACGCTCCGTGAAGAACCAGCCAACAGGGGTGTACACTGCGTCCGTGGCCCCACAGTCCCTGCCATGAGAGTGTGGCCCGTGCCCCGGAAGCTCTCAATCGTCTCCTTGCTCACGTTCCGCATGCAGAGAGAGCACCGGGCGCGCACATCGCTGACCTGCGACAGGCCAGTCTTCGTCCCACCCTGAGTCTCGAGGAATGTCCTGATGTCCTTGGCGGGCGCAAAGGCGACGCTGCGTGTGCCAACGTCGCTGACCCTTAGGGGCGCGACACCGTTGTTGGTAGCGTAGTCCGTTGGCATGCCGGGCGAAACAATGTAGTCGGTGGGGGCGCCCTGTGTCGTTTGCATTCAGTTGGTGTTCACAGCTCTTGTCATGCGAATGGTATTATTCGACATGGTATGTTTACATGTTGATGTTAACACGCGTTGCGGCATCCGCGAAGTCTGTCCAGCTCATACCGCCAGGCACAACGAACCAGGGCACCATGGTGCTCGGCCCGAGAATGGGTAGGCACACATATTAGCGACACGCCGCCACACGAGGGTGGGATTGGGCCGGCCCGCCCCTGGGCTACACTGCGAATGCGAAACATGTATGTCG
>JAPIWU010373186.1:0-10993 GCA_037576205.1 Pyrocystis lunula | reverse complement strand
CAAGACGCACAAGAAGCCAGCAACCGGGCGCCGCGAGGGCTGTCCGAGCCTGCGATCTCAGCTATGCTTTTGGTGCTACAGTGGTTGCCTCGTTTGCCTTGTAGACCATCTCTGCTATGCTTTGGTATTACACAAGTGCCTGATACGAAGGAGCAGAATCCTCGAACCCTAAGGACCTCGAGTCCTCGAGTCCTCGAATCCTCCAAGGGGACCGGCCCCAGAGGTCCAACCGCTCTTGCATTCTAGAGCGGATCGAACCGCTCTACTTTTTAGATCCGTTTGGGGACGGGTCCAGGGGGGAAAAGAAGTGTGCGCCACCCCTTAGCTGTTTGGTTCCAATGGAACAAAAAGAAACCCGCAGCACCTACCCAGGCCCTTCCACCGCCATTGCTGATGCCGTGGGAGCTGTGACCTCCACAGCCAGCTTCCTGCACAGGGCGCCGGCAGTTGAAAGCCGTGGTCAGAAGCAGCGGCGCATGATCAAGAACAAGAGGGTGCTGGGTGCCCTGCATGCACTGCAGAGCAACATGTGCTTCACCAAGCCGAAGCTCAAAAAAGCCTTGGAGCATCTGGTGGTGACTGCGCCTTGGGCTTCGGAGGTCTCGGAGAGGAGCCGCGACACGTGGGTGCAGAACAACACCGACTCCCTCAAGGGCATGCTCCGTTTTTGGCCCAAGCGCAGATCAAGACCCCAGCTGCAGGGTGGCTTCAGCTTGTTTTGAAGCCGAGCCCCATCCAAGAGGCCTTTGACAAGCTGCAGAGCAATGGGAGCATTGACAGCATCCATGACAGCATCCCAGCTGCACAGGGCTCGCCAGAGGCTGACATCGAGGCATCTACAAGCAAGGAGCCCATTTTTGTTTGCTCCTCTCAGTACGTATATGGCTGGTGCAAGGAACACCAAGCTGCTTGGCGAGTATTGGCGATCGGAAGCAAGCTTGAGCCCAAGCAGTTTACGAAAGATGTCTATGTTGAGCCAGGTGCCCATGACGACGACTATGTGAAGGCGCGGTGGCCAGATGGCCACACAGCAGCAATTTCTGCTATGCCAGCCAAGCTGTGGAAGATGGCTAATGCGCAGCCGGAGGCCAAGAACAAGAAGGCCAACACCAAGGAGGGGAAGGTCATCACCAAGGAGGGGAAGATCATCAAGAAGCCTGCTGCCATCAGCTTCCGCGACAGTGAAGGCAACCCAGTCACCATCAAGCATAACAAAGACAGGCACCCACTGTGGGTCATTCATGTGGCTGGGAAACCCAAATGCCAAATGAGGCAGGATACATTCGAAAATCCAAATAAGAGCTATGAGATCATGGAGCAGCTTGTCAAGAAATATGTGGAGGGAGTCATCACCATGGAGACCATGTACGAGTGCAGGGACAAGCTGATTGAGGACAATGGGGGGCGTGCTCAAGGCAAGAAGGCAAAGGTCAGCAGGCCATCAAGCAATGAGGGGGCACCAAAAAATCAGAGCCTGCCTCCAGTGAACAGCATGCTCCAAATGAGCCACCATTCATGCCAGATCTTTTTGGCTGGAGCTTCAGCTGAGAGGCCAGTGCTAGCAGGAATTGCTCTTGGATAGGGCCATCTTCTGTGAAGTAAAATTCAATATTTGTAGTTGACTGCCCTTCCTCAACCTTCATCATCCATCCTCATTGGTTGGTGGTGGTGGCTTGTGGCCCTAGTGGCTGCTGATTGGTGGCTCTGCTGCTGCTGCTGCTTGCTGCATACTGCATGCTGCTGCATGGGGCTAGGGAGCCTGGCATGGGAGCCTGGCATGGGCCTAAAGGCCTTGAGGCTAGGGAGCCTGGCATGGGCCTAAGGGCCTTGGGGCGAGGGCGCCTGGCATGGGCCTAAGGGCTGGGTATGTCCAAATTCTCCTGAGTGTCCGTCGCGATTCGACAGGAACCTGTTGAATGTTGCTTCCTGCGACCCCCCCCCCCGATTCCAAAATCATTAGCTTGTTGGCTTGTGGTTGCTTCGCACAAAAACACACCACGGCATGACAAAGGAGACTAACAAACATGTTTTCGGCAAACTGCAAACACCGATTGTTTTAGTTTCCTTTCTTCTATGCTGCCTGCTGGGCCTCGCAGTTCCCGCATTGAGCAGTCCCCCCAACCTCCGATCACGCTGTGCATGGCTATATGGGATCAACACGTATGACATGTTGAGTTGATCATGTACACCATCATGAGTGCAGGAATAACGCCGTGCATGCCTCTGTTTAATAGTCACTGTTGACTGAGCGTGTTTCTTGTTGTTCTAAGGGAAGCTGAAGCCTGTCTCAAGTTGATGAACAATGGGGAACACAGTCCCAACAAACACCTGCAATGAACAGTGCACTAAACAGTGCCCCGGTGCATGCCACCTGTCGCCCCGGCGCATGCCACCTGTCGCCCTGGCCCACAATGTGCGGGAAGTGTTTCATGCACCACAGCGTATGTGGTGCATCACTGTGACTGTGTTTCACATATCATACAATATGTGTTCCCCATGCAGCATGCAGGAACCACTCCCTGCACGCAACACACTACATGCAGGAACCATTTCCTGCACTGATCGGTTATGAACATCCCCCATACCTGACAACTCATGAATCCAACAGCATATGGTCAAATGCTCGGAATAACTTAACACTTCTGAATCCAACTGAACCGTAATCCAGGATTGAAATCCGCAATCCGCACAATTTCCTTCCCTCCCAAGGTACCAAGTGTTGACTATCCTGGGAGGTCCGCCGGCGCGTGACCACCGCATGCTTACTGATAAATGTTTACAAACCGTAAACCCAACCCGCAATCCGACGCAATCTACAATCCTCGGTGGTTGCTTTGTTTCCTCCAACAGGAATGCCTGCTGCCTCTGATCAGGTATATTTGCAACCGTGAGCTGAGAAACCATTGGATGCCCAACTTTGCAACTCACGGAAGCAAACATTACAATTCACCGAAGCAGGTGCCGGTGCGGGGCGCTTGTCGCCAGGGCAGCTGCATGGCGGGGCTGCCTGCCGCCACGCCCCTGGCCCTGGCCCTCAGCTGCAGCCGCATTGAGAATGTCCGCGTTGGCGTTACGCTCGGCCTGAATGGACGCGCAGGGGCCAATCATCTCCATGACAAAGGCAGTCTTGCCCTTGCCCTTGCCCTTGCCCTTGCCCTTAGGCCTCAGTTTCCAGCTTCAGTTATTTATGTATCAAACGAATCAAGCACATCGTTTTTCGGGATGCAAGGTTCAAAGCGTTTCCACGTGCAGGGATCTATGTTCTGAAACGCCTGTTCTTGCAAACCAAGCTTCTGGCCTGGCCATTGGTGGTGCGATGAGCTCCTGATGCTTGTCTGCCAGCGCGGCTGCAGTGGGCTTCAGGACCTTGACGTTGAACTTAACCTTCTCGGTCTGACAGCCCGGCAAGGGCACCTCGAACGCCGCCTCTGTATCTATGAGATTGGCTGCCGGCGTCATTGCAGCTCCTTCCAAGACATGCTCTCTGATGATGCAAGCGGGCACGGGGCACTCGTCAGCCCACGATGCCTTCTTCTTGGCAATGTTGAGGTGCAACACGATCGGGGCCCCTTGGAGTTCGTTCTTCACGATGCACATGGGGGCTGACACAATGCCGCTCACAATGCCTGGTGTCGGAGAGACCTCGCCTGCGAAGAAAACATGTCATCCGCTGCAAGGCCATGCTCGACGAAGATGCCAGGCCTCGTGGCAAAGATGTCGACACAAAGCTTTCTGTACAGCTCCATTGCGGTCGGGCCATAGACCTTCTCGTAGAGCAACGCCTTGATGTTCTGTCAGAGCTGGTTCAGCAAGGGCAATGTCACTGGCTCATCAATCACGGTGCACGGCAGCTCAGGGTTCTCCATGGGCTCCATGGACACGCCGCTGACTTCGGTGAATGTCAGCATCCCGACAAGGCCTGTCCACAACGATGGCGGCTTTGCGCGTGCCTCCTCTGAGTCCTCAACTTGGCTGGCCGGCTGCGGCTGGCTCCCTGGATTTTCAAGCTCAGCATCTGGCATCTGCGCATGTGTTGCGCTCTCCATGGCGGCTGTTGAGCATGACCCGGCTGTGCACACAGAGTTCCACCAGTCGAGCTGCATGGATGCCCAGTTTGGTGCGTATCCAACGTCTTTGCAGCACTGCATATCAAATGCTGCCAACGCCTCAAGGACTGGCTGTGATGTCGCGTTGGACATGATGAACTTGAGGACCGATGCATCCTTTGTCTCCTTCATGGACCCGCCAAGCTGCATGCTGCCGCTGATGTCGACGATGGCATTCGCGAAAAGCTCGGCGCGAGCCTTGAGGATCGACTCAGAGGCGATTGTCGACTGCGTGCCAGCGGGGCTGCCAGCAGCGGTGATTTCGAGATACTTCTCTGGCAAGCCCCGCATCCCTTGATGCAACACCGCCTGCCAGCTTCAGCAAGAATCCAAATGCCATGGCTGAAAGCATCGAAGACGCCCGCGCTGATCACCTGGAAGACCTCGGAAAGAGTGTCACACTTCGAGGCAGTGAACACTTCCCAGAGCTTCGAGACCATGGACTGGTAGACGGGGCTTATTTTCACGGGTTTGCCGCTGCAGTCATCGATGTACTTCTTCAGCATGGGGTCAAACCTGTCCATCAGCTCCGTGAATCTCTGGTCTACGGCGGGGTTCAGCTGCGTGCTGATGCACCCATCCAGCAATGAAGCCAAGGCTTCATAATTCTGGTCATCAGTCTTGTCCTGAGGGACCTGCGAGCCAAAAGTCACAAGGTTTGTTGCTGATCAAATTCCGCAAAGTTGAAGCACATTGCTTGACATTGCTATGGGGTGCCCAGCAAGCACGCCCGCAGAATCACATCACACTAAGCAACCCTCAATCCCAGAACGCAGATTCCTAAGCGAAGCAATCGCGCATCACGGACTTGTAAAACAGTGGTTCTACAGGAGTTATTTATACACAGTGGGTGACCGTAGCCACATCAAGCTCGCTCCTCCTCTTCTTCTTCACAATCGCCATGGCTCCAGCCTTGCGTAACGCCCCCCGAAGCTCAGACCATACATGGTGCTCTTTCTGCTCAAACACGATCTTGCCAACGAAGGCAAATTCAAGGGCAACGCTGACCAGCAGCATTTTCATGTTATCGAAGGACTGAGGGGCCTCCAAGATGGAGCCCAACGCAAGAACCAGATCGTCGAGCCACAGCTTTGCCCTCTCCTTGGTGAGGATCTGGGCCGGGGCCTGGGCGTCTGGAAGTTCACAACCCTCTGAAACAGCTGATGATCTCCTCTTTGCAGAGGCCTTCCCCTTCGGACCCTTCGGAGTCTTCGGAGCCTTCGGAGCCTTCGGGTTGTCTGCCTTTGGCTTCGACTTTGCCTTCGCTGTGGGTCTGGGGTTGTACGTGATGCTGTCCCCCATTTCCGTCGTCAGGGCCTGGATGATCTGTATTTGGTTCGTGCTCTCGATGAGAAATGGTGTATTCCTGAACTTGTCTGGCGACTCCGTGGTTGGAACCTAAGTGTTCCAGAAAGAGTGCGCACAGATCAAAACCAGATTAGGTAGTTGCAGGCAGTACGCCATGCGGCACACATGCAGTTTGCAGGTATCACTTCCTGCAGGCGCATATCCTGCAGGGATTAGTTCCTACAATCAGCAGAGGAGGTCCACATAATCTCACCACACCAGGACTTACACTAAGACTAAGGTTGCTTCCATGAATCGAAGGACTTCCAGGAATATGAGCAGGAGCTGCTCATCGGGGATCTCACCGCTGAATTTGTCAATCATGAGAAGGGTGTCACGAATGTTAGGTTTGACCGCGGCTGTGGACAATCTGGGGTGTGTGAATACACATATTCTTCCCAAGTGGCCCTTGAGGGCTTCAACCCAGCCCTTCTCATCCAGGTGGTTCATAAGGGCGCGGCCACGGAGGTAGATGTTTGTGCTGGGGAAGCGGCCTGTGTACTTCCCATCCAAGAATTTCCATAAGAAGGCGTCATGCCCGTGGTTCCTCGACGCCATACCAGCTGTACGGCAATGGGCGTTGAAGGCGGCGTCGATCTCGGGGAGGGAGCTAAGAGCCTCCAGAAAGCTCGTCGATGAACCCTTGTGCCAGGCGTTGTAGAAGTCGCGCATCCATGCCAGGACATCCCTTGGTGTGCGCTCGTGCATCAATATGCAATGGCACAGGCCTGTCTCGATGACGTGCAACACAAAGTTGTTGTCTGGCTCCTTCTCCATGGCCGCGAAGATTGCACGCAGGAGGGTTCCCCAGGTGATCAGCCGATGCGGCGGGGCGAAGTTTGGCCCGCACAAGGCGACAGGTTGCCCGCGCACAGACTGGCCAACCCTTGTCTGAGAACCAGCTCCGTGTACTCCCGTACCACCTCCTGCTGCGAACGGACATTGTCTGCGTGGGGAATCAGTAGTGGCTTCTTGGTTGTCGGGTCAATGATCTGCAGAGTTACATCACGGCTGACTCCCCATACCTGAATAATCTTCTCCACCATCAACGTGCCATCGATGTTCTCAAACCCAGACCGATCTTTGATCGATGGGTAGTCTCTAAAAGTAGCTTCCTCAGCGGTTTCACCAGATGTCATTATTCATTTATGCCAGGCTGCCATGCGGTCAGGGTCCCGGGCCCAGGGCATCATTTACTTGGGCCACGCAATGGCAACTGACAACAGCGATGCATCAACGAGCCAGTGGCAATTGCACCAACTTGTTCACTACACAAAAACGTCTCACTAGTTCCACTTGCGTTGATAGGAAGCAGAGGAGGCTTAGGCTTAGGGACACGACTGTGGATTTCAATTGAACTGCTTACCATGATCGTCCACAGGCGAAGAAACAGACGAAGAAACTGGGCCACGTGTGGCCTGAAGTCTTGAGTGCACCTCATGGCTCCACGAGTGCGGAAACAAATGCAGTGTCTGTCAGTGTCTGTGATGGTGATGACTGGGGCAACCATTTTCCACATCTGAGATTCCAGCATCAACTATGGGTCACAGGGCGGCAATCCTGCCTAAGTCAGGATGGGCGGAAAGAGCAGCCCTTGCAGCCCTTGCAGGCGGGGCAATGCCAGTGGCCATCATCAATCCGCTCCACACATGTACATGTGAAGAGGAAGATGGAGGCAATGACACCGTGGTTCATAACGATCCCGACCATGGCGACCCCTTGCCGCACGCTTGCGCCACATGGCCTCACAGTCTTCAGACTCATTCAGCTCAGGACAGAAGCTGCAGAGTCGCCGCGGCACCTGGCTGCGAGGCGTGGCCAGGGAATGCCTCACTGGGAAGCCCTGGTAAAGGGCAAGCTCTTTCCACAGGAACCAACGGCCCATATCCTTGACCTTGATCAAGCCTGAGCTTTTGCTGACGCACATGAGCAGCCTGTCGTTAGGTGAATGAATTCCCCTCTGGGCAGCAGGGTTTTGGTTGAGCTGCACGGCAAAGGACTTCGGGACAGTCTTGTAGTACGCCCTTTTCATACTCATCCTCCTTCATTGTTTGCGCAATGCCAAATGCACTGCACCCGCCCTGTTCAGCCTGCTGGAAAACCTGTTCGATTGTCAGCCCCTTCGCCTTACTCTTTGGACGGTGGATCGCCCAGTCGAGCTCTTTCCGTTGCTCCGCCTGGGTCGCAATGTTCAAAATGTCACGGAAGTTACCCTTCATGATCCGGGTAAACATGTTGTACGTGTTCTGAAGAGACCCCCACGTGGAGATGACCAGCTCTCTGTGCGTAAGGACGGCCCAGAGGCGATTGCGCCGTCCACAAAATCCTAAGCTTGTTGGGCAAAGGATGGCGCTGTCCATGTGGTACATGTCCCCGAACACTTCCAAATAGATCGCAGGGTCGTACCGATCAGAATTCTCGATGATGACCATGGGTTCCTGAAGCCGGCGGCGGCATGCTGCCCATGCACCCCAATCGATGCTTGTCTTACCAGCGTCACGGTTCATGGCCCCCATTGGACTCCAGTCTATACAAGGCGGGCCTGCCCAATGACAACGCCCGCGGCGCAACTTGCAACGCCGATTGTGGATGACACAGTAAGCGCTGGTGGAAGTAGATTTGCTGGATGACATCACGGCCTGCTTCACGTGGTTGAACTTGAGGCTGCCGTTCTCCCAAAATGACTCGAGCATATTGCGGACAGGATTGTACCAGCAGTGGTTTACGTCTGAGAACAAGCACTCAGGCCGGGACGGGTGTGACAGCAACTCCGCGCGAGCGTCCTTGTCCCGCTCACAAGCCTGCACGTGCTTGGGGTAGTCAAACCTTGTGCTAGTCTTGTCCATCAGGGTTGCTGCAACGACCCCGATGGCTGATCCAACAGTGTCGCAGCCGTTGAAACAAGTCGTGTAGTTGTACGTTGGAATGGTGTGGCACAGCCAGCCGAAGAGTCCTGGTGGAAGCCTTGCCGCCAATGCATTCAGCATGTCATCAACGTATGCCAGCATGTCCTTCAAGTTGTGCACGACTGGTGGATCCACATCTGGACAGGTGAATCCAGACTTGAAGATATGCTGCTGGCGCCACTTGGCATCCTGACAAATGCAGGCTGGCTTACTTGGCAAGGGTGCTGCAGAAGGAGCTGGGGCTGGGGCAGCATTGGCCTCAACACCACAAGCCGCTGCAGGATGCGGCCCCAGTGGTGGCACGGTCGCCACGGTCGTTTCTGTGTCCGAGGCCGCCTCTCCAGCCGGATGGACTCCCGGATGGACGGGTGGAGTGGGAGTGCCCACGTGGCACGTGTCCCTGAACACGCCAGCAGAGTCAGCAGGGCCGTACTGATCCGAATTCTTGATGACCTCCTCAGAAGCGGATGCCATTGCAGCCATGTCCAGTCGAAGCTGCAGCTGCCACGTTGCCCCGGCCCCCGATGAGGATGACGAAGATGCAGCTGCACTGTTGCATGGGTTGTTTACCAATACATGATGCTTTGCAGGAGGCATGTCTGCAATAGTGCCAGTGTGTCGCCGCTTTTGGGCTAAGAAACCTTCATGCTCGGACGGAAGAGGGTTCTCATTATCATCGATGGCTGTGGCCGCAAATCTAGTGACGGGCACCACAGGCACTGCCTGTGCAATATTGAACCACACCCACCGTTTGGCCGTGGGTTTCCGAATGGCCTGCACCGCCAATGGCGTGCGGTAGGCCTCCACATTGACCAGTTTCCAGGAGAAGAATTTCTGCAGCCCGAAGTTCTTGTATAAGTTGATGAACTCGTCCAGCTTTACCTGGTGTTTGTCGTAGCGGGCTTGGAACTGGTCCTGTCCTTGCCATGTTTATTGCCCTGTAAAATCGAATGCACCAACAATTTGCAGCATACCTTTCGCACCAGTGTCTGCTCGAACGAGGGACACACGAACGGAGCACTCCTTGTTCAAGTGGACGATCAAACGTGCAGGAGCTGCCAGGTTGTGAAACTATTCAGTCTTTGTGCCACACAAAACACGGGCAAGGAATGGCTCATACATGATCAGTCCTGGAGCAGATGACATGCTCGTGTGTGTCGGCATTTGAATTATTGAATACGGGAATTCAAGTTCATGAATTGAGCCAAAACGACGACTTCCTACTTGATGTGATTGAGCGAGAGGCTGCAATGACAACGGAATGTCCGATGGTGGGTGATGATGGTGCGGCTGGACAAAGATAGTGTTCTCAATAACGGTGGGGAACCCAAATATGCTCTACAGGAAACACTCCTAACTGATGCATGCAGTCTGTCTTAAGACAACGCATCACAACAAGCATGATCAGAACATAGCATGCAGGAACCAATCCCAACTGATGCATGCATCGGCCAAGCCGCACGTGCAGGAACCAATCCAAATCACTTCCTGCACCCCCTCACCCATGCGCCCACCCTCCACATCCACAATTACCAGTGCCACCATCGTGCAGGAAGCACTTCCTGCATCTCCCCTGAGTACGACCCAACAACAGGCATGCAGGAACCACTTCATGCACACATCCCCCATCCAACGGCCATTGCAAACACGGTACATGAAGCACTTCCTGACCCACATCTCTCAACTGCCCACCTACCAACATTCAGCATCATGCAGGAACCACTCCCTGCACACACACTCTTGACAAGTGTCATTGCCACTACACTGCAGGAAGCACTTCCTGCAACCCCCCCCCACACTACCTCCCCGAAATCACTCTACATCAACAGCCATGCAGGAACCACTTCCTGCACACCCCATGCCTCCGCGCCCACAATCCCAATCACCCTACAGAAAGCACTTCCTGACACGCACCCATTTCCCACCACACACTCACCTTCGTTCAAACCGTGCAGGAACCACTTCCTGCACATCCTTCCAACACCCACAAGGCGCACGTTCCAAACCGACATGGGCGACCCAGGGCAGGGCGCCCGAGGCCTGCAGAGATCCACTTGGTGCGAACACCATTGCAAAGCCTCGGTCTCATCCGCAAGCAGCTTCAGTCGGAGGGCGCCCCTGTGCCGCACTGCCAGTGGTGAAGGCCACGCCCACACTAGAGGCGCAAACGAGGCCGGCGGCTGAGAGCACCACTTGACATATTGTTTGTATTGGCTTTACGGCACATGCTGCACCCTGCCCACGCCTGCTCGAACGCCTTTCGGGACAACGCTTTTTGGCTAGCAAGCACCGCAAACGCATGCACAGCCTATGGGTACCTTAGGATTCAAGATGCGGTGACCTGCCCCCGCATACCGCACGACTTCAACATGTTCGCTGCTGCCTCCAGCGGCTTCGCCTCCGTGGCCAATGGCAGAACCAGCACCTGCAACGTGGGAAGACATGTTTGCTGGCATTCCACACCATCTGGGCCAATGGCCAGCAAGGCCTGTATGGATGGGGCTCGCCACACAGGGAACAAACATACAAGAAGCCAAGACACATATTCAATCTCAACAAAACATGTATACATAGCTTTGAAGCACAACTTGGTTCAACACAAATTCTAGCTCTATAATTAAACTGATGTTTCTG
>JAPIWU010372080.1:0-11042 GCA_037576205.1 Pyrocystis lunula | reverse complement strand
GGTCAGGCTCGGCATGCACAGAAACAATGATCACTTTTCCAGAATGCTCAAGTGCAGGCAAGCATATGTCAAACAGATGCGCCCGAAGCGCACCCAAAACTCAGGCTCACGTTCCGACGCCTTCCCGATGTGCGTGGATACGGTCGTCGGCGACGCGCAGCGCGTGACGACGCGAAGGACGGAGGAGTGGCACTTCTCGAGCGGTGAGATCCTGAAGCTCCCGGTCCTCTGCATCCACGAGATCGAAGGCGGAAAGATCAAGCGCTGGCACGAGTTCTGGAATATGCCGGCGTTCATGTCCCAGCTTCCGAAGAGCTGGATCGAAGCGAGAGCGAACGAGGCAAGCTGAGCGTTCGCGCGATTCTTGAACCGATCGGAGCCGCAGGACTTGCCGAACCACCCGACCAACGACGACATCGATCTGCTCGACGGCCGCTTCTACGCCGGCGATGTGCACGCGCATTACGACTGGCTACGCGCGAATGCGCCCGTCTACTACGATGCGAAGAACGACGTCTGGGCGCTCTCGACCTACGAGCACGTGACCTTCGCCTCGAAGCACCCGGAACTCTTCTGTTCGAAGCGCGGCATGCGGCCCCACATGGAAGACCCGATCGTTCCGAGCATGATCAACATGGACGATCCGGATCACAAGCGTCGCCGCAACGTCGTGAACCGGGGCTTCACCCCGCGTCGGGTCTCGGATAGCGAGGCGAAGATTCGGCAGGTCTGCACCGAACTCATCAACCGGGTGGCGGAGCAGGGCACGTGCGAGTTCGTGACGCAGGTGGCGGCGCCGCTGCCCATGGTGTTGATTGGCGACATGCTAGGCGTCCCGCCGGAGGATCGCGATCAGCTCCTCGAATGGAGCGACGACCTGCTCACGCTGACGACGAGCGTGTTCACGCCCGAGATGCAGGCGAAGAGCCAGAAGGCGAGTATGGACTACGCCCAGTACACCGCGAAGGTGGTGGCCGAGCGGCGTGCGAACCCCGGCGGTGACGACCTGATCAGCCTGCTCAGCCACGCGGAGGTCGGCGGGGACGCCCTCGATGACGCGGCGCTGGTGCACGAGAGCATGCTCATCCTGATCGGCGGCGATGAGACGACGCGCCATGTGATCACCGGGGGGATGCACGCTCTGATCCAACACCCGGAGCAGCGGCGC
Organism: Pyrocystis lunula; assembly: GCA_037576205.1. Classification (NCBI taxonomy): domain Eukaryota; class Dinophyceae; order Gonyaulacales; family Pyrocystaceae; genus Pyrocystis; species Pyrocystis lunula. The sequence continues at coordinate 9,874 of JAPIWU010372080.1, read as the reverse complement.
CTCCTCGTCGAGGATCCGTCGAAGATCGAACAGGGCATCGAGGAGCTGCTGCGCTGGGTCTCGCCGATCCACAACATGGCGCGCACCACGACGCAGGAGGTGGTGGTCGGAGAGGAGACCATCCCAGCGGGCGCTTCGGTGATGCTTCTCTACGCGAGCGCCAATCGCGACGCAGCGGCCTTCCCCGACCCGCACGTCCTCGACGTGACGCGCACTCCCAATCGGCACGTGGCCTTCGGCGGCAACGGCCCGCATTTCTGCCTGGGCGCAGCCCTGGCGCGGCTCGAGCTGAAGGTGATGTTCGAGGAGCTGCTGCGGCGACTGCCGGATATCGAGCTCGCCGAGGAGGCGCCGCTGCCGATGCGCAACTCCAACTTCATCACCGGAATCGAGCACATGCCCGTGCGCTTCACACCGGCGGCGACCGAGTCGCTCGGAGATGTGGCCCCGATCCTCTTGCCGGGTCAGCTTCGCGGCGCGGCTTAGGGGTTGATACCCTCGCTGAGCGCCTGGCCGAGCCTTCCTTCGGCCGCCTCCGGAGAACGCCATGAGCGAGGGATCGATCGAGGTCACGAGGATGACGGCGGCACTCGGTGCGGAGATTTCCGGCATCGATCTGACGAAGCCGCTTACGATGGCGCTTCGGGACGAGATCCAGCAGGCCCTCGACGAGCACCTCGTCGTCTTCTTTCGCGACCAGGACATCAGCGTCGAGGATCACATCCGCTTCGCCCTGGCGTTCGGTGAGATCTACACGCATCCCGTGCACCAACCCCTGAAAGGCGAAGGCAAGCCCGAGATCTTCGAGCTGGCGAGCGGTCCGGAGGTCCCCTTCGTGGCCGAGCGCTGGCACTCGGACGTGACCTTCGAGCCGGTGCCGCCGAAGGCGTCGATCTTGCGCGCCGTCGAAGTCCCGGAAGCGGGGGGCGACACGATGTGGGCGAGCATGGGCGCTGCATGGGAGGGGCTCTCGGACCGGATGCAGCGGTTCCTCTCGGAGCTCGAGGCCGTTCACCGTCCGGGCTATTTCTACGAGAACGCCGACGCCGAACAACGCCAGCGCTTCGACGAGCGCGGCGACGTCAGCCATCCGGTCATCCGCACCCATCCCCTGACCGGGCGCAAAGGGCTCTTCGTCAACTCCAACTTCACTTCACACATCGTCGGAATGACGGCCAAAGAGAGTTGGAACCTGCTCAATTTCCTATACGACCACATCGCCTCGCCGGAGTTCCATTGCCGCTTCCACTGGACCCGAAACGCGATCGCGATGTGGGACAACCGGATCACCCAGCACCGGGTGGTGGCGGACGACCCCTCCGCGCGGCGGGTGATGCAGCGGCTGACCCTGGCGGGGGAAATTCCGGTCTGACGGCAGGCGATGGGGAGGGATTGCCGGGGACCGCCTGAACATTATACTCCAGCGCCTTATGAAACCACCGTCCTCCGAAGCTTCGCTCTTCAGCTCTCTCAGTGATGATCTACCCGCGTCGATCGTAGTTTTCCTCGTCGCCCTTCCTCTATGCCTGGGGATCGCCCTGGCCTCGGATGCGCCGCTCCTGTCGGGCATGATCGCCGGGATCGTCGGCGGAACCATCGTCGCAGCGATCAGCGCCTCGTCCCTCGGCGTCAGCGGACCCGCCGCGGGGCTCGTCGCGATCGTCATCGCCGGCGTCGCCGAACTCGGTTCCTATCAGGCCTTCTTGACGGCGGTCGTCCTTGCGGGCGCGATTCAAGTCGGGCTCGGCCTGTTCAAGGCCGGCGTGATCTCGCATTATTTTCCGTCCTCGGTCATCAAGGGAATGCTGTCCGGAATCGGGGTCATCATCATCCTCAAGCAGATTCCTCACGCCGTCGGCTACGACAAGGACCCCGAGGGCGACTGGGCCTTCCTTCAAGTGGATGGCCACAACACCTTCAGCGAGCTCAGCTACATGCTCGATGCCATCCATCCGGGTGCGATGATCATCTCGCTGTTGTCCCTCACGATTCTCGTGCTCTGGACCACGAAATGGGTCCAGGCTTTCAGCTTCTCGAAGCTGATCCAGGGCCCGCTCGTCGCGGTGGCGCTAGGCGTCGTCCTCGTGACCGCATTCCAGTCCACAGGTCTCGCGCTCCAGCCGGACCAGTTGGTCACGATTCCCGTAGCGGCTTCCTTCGCCGGATTCTTCGATCAGTTCATGTTTCCGGACCTCTCCGTCCTCACCACGGATTCCAAGGTCTTCGTCGTCGCCATGACCATCGCCGTGGTGGCGAGCCTCGAGAGCCTCTTGTGTCTCGAAGCGACGGACAAACTCGACCCCCGGAAGCCCGACACGGACACGAATCGTGAGCTGATCGCGCAGGGCGTGGGGAATATCGCATCCGGTGCAATCGGCGGCCTGCCCGTCACCCAGGTGATCGTTCGGAGTTCCGCGAACGTCCAATCGGGAGCGAAGACGAAGCTCTCCGCCATCGTGCACGGATTGTTGTTGCTGATCGCGGTCACGGCGATCCCGGGACTACTCAATCTGATTCCGCTGTCGTGCCTGGCCGCGATCTTGATCATGGTTGGCTTCAAGCTCGCCACACCCAAGATCGTGAAGGAGATGTACAGCCGAGGGCGGTCCGAGTTCATTCCCTACGCGATCACGATTCTGGGCATCGTCTTCGGTGACATGCTGATCGGAATTGGCCTCGGCCTGGCCGTCGCCATCGTCCACCTGCTCTGGAACAACTTCAAGGTTCCGTACCACTTCGACCCCGACGACTACGAAGTCGGGGACCCGATCCGGATCGAACTCTCCGAAGACGTCAGCTTCCTGAACAAGGCCAGTATCCGTCGGACGCTGACCCTGATCCCGGAAGGGGCCTCTCTCGTGATCGACGGGACGAAGGCCCGCCGAATCCACCCGGACATCATCGAGATCATCGACGACTTCAAGGAACAGACCGAGCGGCTCTCGATCGATCTGACGTTGATCGCGATCCACCGCGGCAAGGACTACAACCCGGTCAGTGCCTTCGGCAAGCACCTCTCGAAACGTCGAGACGAGGTCACCCGCGTCGCGAGCTAGCCGGTGCCCTGATGTCAGCGGCAGTGCCTCACTGGTGGCGTGGTGGCGGTACCTTACTGGCGGCTGCGACTCAGTTAATGACGGCTGCGCCTCAATAGCGGCTGCGCCTGAATGATGTCGGCGGCGCCTCAGTTCTCGGGCAGCGGGAAGTCTTCGATCGAGGCGGTATGGATGCCGCCGATCAGATCGCGTGCGTTCACGAAGACGTGGATCCGATTCGCGCCGTCGTGGTAGTAGTGCTCCGTCCACAACGGCACCGAGCCCGTCGTGAAGACACCGGTCGTTGTGGGGGAGAAGCGTTTGATGACGTAACCCTTGCCGAGCACGTTGGCAATCGACTCTGCGCTCTGTCCGGTTTCGAGCACGACGACTCCGTCGCGAACGAGATTCTGCCCCGAGACGTGCGTGACCCTCCGAGACTTGTCGAGGGTCACGACGATGTCGTGCCTCTCGAATTTGTAGCGAGGCGATCTTTCCGCGAAGCTGATCTGCTCTGCGGCGCCGAGTCGCGCCTCGAGCTCGGCCTGGAGTGTTCCGATTTCGACGCCGTCGACCGTCCACTGCCCCGGGCCGAGACGCTCGTCCCGCCCGTGACTCACCTCGGAGCCACGACTGCAGGCCGTGGAGATCATGAGCGGGGCCAGGCAGGCGAGGGCGATGATTCGACTTCCCATGCGGGTTTCTCTCCTGAACGTGTGAGTCATGTGCCAAGCGATGGGTCGGTCGCGAGATCGATTTCGGCCAGATCGCGCCGCATCCGGTAGTGGAGCTTCAGGAAGGGGCGACCCCAGAGCGTGAAGAGGTGATCGGTTCGGAGCTCACCGGCTTCGACGTAGACACGAATCTTCTCTCGGAAAGTACGCACCGAGCGAATCCATGCGGTCGTCCCCTTTCCGCGGACCAGGAAATAGAAGCCCGGATCGCCCCATTTCTGCCCGCTCGACTGGAGTACGAGGGCGCCGCTCGAATCCACACTCGGGCGCAGGAGGACGGTCGCGTTGCCGTTGGGAAGGGGAAAGACGACCTTCACGCAGGGCGCCGGGTGGCCGGGGACGGTCGTGATGGAATAGCTCCCGACGTAGACCGTCTGGCCGCTGGCACGGCTCTGTCTGACCCATCCTGTGTAGCGTGTCGTCGAGGTCGCGGGGTCGATGAGTTTCACGACCCGACTCGACATTCCCCGGCTCGTCGAGAGCGGGGAGAGCGGGACGTTCAATTGGTCGAGTCGCGTGCTGAAGAGCAGCGCCAGTAGCCGCCCAAAGGGGCGGAAGAATCCGGACCATTCCGACCAGACATCCAGGGTGTAGGACGAGGTCGACTCGTAGAAGGCGTGGATCAGGGGGTCGACCGTCGCGGCGTCGAATCCCGGTCCGTCGAGCGCGCCGAACGATTCCATGAGACCGTTCACTCGATGGGTGTGGCCGACACTCAGGCCCTGCTGCACTGCGAGTTCATCGAAATAGTCGGGCCCGATGCGGCGCGTGCCACCGACCGGGCCATCGATCCAGGCGTGCTCGCTGAGTTCGATGCGCCGTCCCGTCGCCTGTACCCATCGTTGCGTCGCCCAATCGACGAAGCGGCCGCGTCGCTCACCGAGCCAAGGAGACGAAAGGGACTTGGCCTTCGCGATCTTCTCGGTCTCCATCGCCGTCCCCACGCCGGTCCGCCCAGTCACCGCTGCCAGGCGATCTCGGACCCATCCGAATCGTCAGGCCGAGCAGGTGGGCAGGCTATGCGAGGCGGGTTCGGGCTGCAATCGATCCGCAGCTCGGCAGGGTTCCGGGTACGAGCGACCATGCGGTCCTGGTTCTCGTGACTTCTGCCTCTAGAAAGACGAAGCTTGTCTTCCGTACCCGCCGGGCTAGGTTGGTTTCCGTGAGTCGGAGGTCGTCGAACGCTCACTCGGTGCGCGGCCATCCCGCAGAGGTGCCATGCAAGAAGGAAGAGCCAGTCAGTCCGCCTACGGCACGGCCGCGCTCCGTGCCGATCATCTTCTCTACGATGAAGATCCGGTCTTCGCCGATACCCACGCCCTTGCGATGCTGAACGCCGAGATGCGAGCCGGCGTGGAGTCGGGTGGATTCCGCAAGGTCCTCGAGCGCGATGAGCTGCGCCCAACCCAGGGCCATATACTCGCCCGCGCCCGGGTTGTCGAAGACGAACTCGTGAAGGCATTGCAACAGGGGTTCGATCAGTACGTGGTCCTCGGGGCCGGCTTCGACACCTTTCTCGTCCGGTGGCCGGAATACGCACGAGCCGGCGGCCTCTCTCTCTATGAAGTCGACTTCCCTGCAACTCAACGGGAGAAGCGCGAACAACTCCGACGCAGCGGACTCGCCGCTGTGCCCGAGGTCGAATTCGTCCCCATCGACTTCGAACGGGAAACACTGCCCGCCGCTCTCGGCCGTTCCTCATTCGATGCCAGTCGGCGCGCCTTCTATTCCTGGCTCGGAGTCGTCACCTATCTCACCTGGGACGCGATCGCGGCGACCCTCACCGGAATTCGGGAAGCTTCTGCCCGAGGAAGCGAAGTGATCTTCGACTTTCCGATCGACCCGAGCGAATTGGATGCACGCACCCAGGAGATTGCTCGAGCCAAGACCCGAGCGCTGTCCGAGGGAGGCGAACAACGCCAGGGAACTTTCGCTCCGCGCGACCTTCAAGAACGCCTCGCGGACCTCGGCTTCGACCTCGTTTCGCATCTCAGCGCGCGAGATCTCGATGAGCGTTATTTCCGGGGGCGTCAGGATGGTCTGCGCGCCAACCCCGAAAATGCGGTGGCCCACTTCCGAACTGTCTGAGAATACAGACAGTGGACTCGCCGCCGAATCTTCCGTCGCGGTCGCCTTTCGAATCCGACGCTGCGTCGACGCGTTCTCACCAAGCCCTGGACCGTGCACGCCATCCTGCGTGAATACTCGCGAGCTAGGCGAAAGCCCTAGCGCCGGCGCCGCGCCTGTGGATGGTCGACGTAGATGGGCGACGACCACGCCCGCGGCCGGTCGGAGCCATGACACTCGTCCGTGTCCGCGCAGATCGAGACCGAGAGACATCGCCCCTCGGCGTCGCGCTCGCAGCCGATCGGCGTGCCATTCACAGTCGGCGTCGCTGGCTCGAAGACCCGCGCATAATAGACCGCGTCGCGCCCACTCTGCTGGAATTCCTGGTCCGCAAAGGTCACTACGCAACCCGCCGGGTCGGTGGGACATTCGAAGCTCCGCCACGGATCGTCGATGAGTCGACCGATCTCTTCGCCTTCGAAGGTCTGGGGACGGATGCGGATGACGTCGATGCGCTCGATCGGTCGGCGCACGTCGCTCGGGTGGTAGCACTCGCCGAGGCAGAGACGATCGAGTTCCCCGGCGCCGAGGGCCTCGAGGGGGCCCGACGGACAGCCGGGCTTCTGCTCGTGAGAGCCGACCGCGCGCACTCGGAAGGTCGGCGTCTCCGCCAATTCGGTCTCGGCGCCCATCGGCAGCGCGCCGTTTTCGGTCAAGAGGTCGAACCACAGGAGGATGCGCGGCCCGCTCGTCCCGTAGACCGAACGGCGCTCGAGACCCTTCCAGATCGAGGTGCGATCGCGCCCTTCGGCGTGGACGGCGACGAGGCCGCCGGTGTACTGAAAGGAGCCGCCCCGTTCGACATCGGCGAGCGCCGTGAAGGGTGATGTCTCACCCAACACCACCGGCCTCGAATAAGGCGTCTTCGCGCCGCCCTCGTCGGGGTCGCCTGCGCGGATTCGCCGCACGAATCCAGAGGCCTCCGCGGGGCGATCGACGCCGCCATCGGTCATGGCGCGAATCTCTTTGTAGCCCGTCCCCGGTCGCGCCGAGTGATTGTCGCTCGAGGCGATGAAGCCCATCCGGAAGCGGCGCGGCGCGTTCGGGTCTTCGTCGAAATTGCCGAGGGCCGCGATGTACTGCGCCGAACCCGTCGGCACGTAGTTGAAGGAGGGCTGTGCGCAGTCGCGACACTGACCGGCATCGAGCCAGTCCGCGGCGCGACTCTCTTCGATGGTCGAGACGTAGCTCTTGCCCGCGCCCACCGCGTTCCAGCGCGCGACCTCCGCCCGCGCCTTGCAGACGTCTTCGGATTCGCCGGCGTCGAGACATCGACGCTCGATGATCCGTCCCGCCTGTCGACAGGGCGGTAGATAGTCGGGTCGCTCCTCCGGGCAGACGCGCTGTCCGTCGTGCCGCGTCTCGGCGGCCCGCCAGTCGCGGTAGACCTCGGACTCGCCGTGACCCGAGTAGACCTCGACGAGGGTCTGACGATCCGGGTCGTGCATGGCGCCTTGTAGCTGTTTGTCCCAACTCGAGTCGGGCGGCGTGTACATGCCCCAGGCGGTGCCGTGGGGGATCACGATCGCGTCGTGTCCCCATTCGTCGAGTTTCCGGTAGAGCTCCGCCGGGGTCGGCGCGACTTCGTGGCACTCGGGATCGAGTTCGCGCACCGGGCCGTCGCCGCAGATCGCCGCGCCGGAGTAGTTGGTGATGCGCCGGGAGAGATCGCGGAAGCGGCCGTCGAGGAGGGCGAGGCCACCGCGAACGAAGGGGGAGGCGGATTGCAGGAGCACCTGCCCGTCCCTGGCGGCGATCGGGCGCGTCGGAATGCGGTCGTCGTCGGTATGGGCGAGCACGATGTTCTTGTGGCCGTAGTGATCGTCCGGGGTCAGTCCTGCTTGCGTCCATTCCCAGCCGAGGAACGCGACGGTGTCGGGGTTTCCCGGGTCGCCGGAACGCGCGTTGCAGGCGCGGACGGCATCGATCGTGTTGCGCCAGTCTTCGGGGTAGAGGGAGTTGGCGTGATCGTTGATCGACCAGAAGTCGAGCGCCGCGCAGTGGCGTGCGAAGTCGCAGGCATCCGCCGGGCTCATGGCCCCCGCGCCGCCCATGAGCGGCAGGTTCATCATGAACGCGTCCGAGGAGAGCGTCGTGTGGACGTGCAGGTCTCCGAAGAGGATCTGTCCCGGTGCGGATACCGCGACGCCACCGGCGGCCTGGTGTTGGTCGCGAGCGATCGCTGCCACCCGATCGGCCGGGCGCGCTTCGCCGATCGGTTCGCTCCGGGCGCCGTCGATCACGCCGAAGACGCCGCGGCCGGCCGTCCACGCGATCGCGACGAAGAGCAGGAGCAGTAGGCCGATCAGGATCGATGCTTTTCGCAAGGGTCTTCCTCTTGTCTGTTTTCGCGTTTCGATACCGGCCGAGGCTTTGAGCGCGCTCGGTCGTTAGTCTCCGCCACGGCGGGCGAGGGCGCGACCCATGCGTCCGAGCACGGCCTTCTGTCGTGCGACGTTCGCGGGATCGGAGAGGTCGCCGACCCCGAGTCGGTCCAGGAGTCGCTGCGACAGGAAATAGCCCGTCGTGACATTGAACATGGCAAGGATCTCCAGGGCCAGCTCGGCCCGGTCGAGGGGACGGGTCGCGCGGCTGCGCGCGGTGTCGATGCCCTGGGCGAGGAGGCGATCGAGCCAGTCGCGCATCAGTTCCTGGCCCGGGGAGTCGTCGCCGTGGAGGGCCTGCTGAAAGAGCGCCGCCATCTGCGGATGTTCGAGAAGGACATCCGTGATGATGGAGGACAGCTCGGACAGCGGCGTGCGCGCCCCCGCTTCGCCGGTGGCCGCGGCCATGGCGTCGGCCATCGGACTGAGGGCGCGGTCGAGCACCGCCGCGTAGAGGTCGCGCTTGCTCTCGAAATGGTTGTAGAGCCCCGGCTGTTGCAGCCCGGCCCGGCGCGCGATCTCGCGGAGGGACGTCGCCTCGAAGCCGCGCTCGGCGAAGGCGCTCTCGGCGGCATCGAGGATGCGCGCCCTCGTCCGCTCCCCCTTGGTCGGTCTCGATGTGGCCTGACTGGCGGCTTTCAAGGTCGCTCCTCGCTTGCCAAATAAATTATCACACGATAGTTTTTGTGCCCCTGGGATTTTCCCGCAGATCGACTCACGCGATCTAAATGCACGAGGAGGGCCGCCATGCGACCGCGCATCCGCGACGTCGTGAACGCCGACGCCACGCTCATCAGCCGCAGGGCCTGGAGCGACACCGGGATCTACGAACTCGAGAAAAAGGGCATCTTCGGAAAGTCCTGGCTCTTCCTGGCGCACACTTCCCAGATCCCGAACCCCGGCGACTTCGTCCAGGCCTATATGTGCGAGACCCCGATCATCGTCGCACGCGGCGCCGACGGCGCCATCCACGCCAACGTCAACAGCTGCGTCCACCGCGGCCTCCCCGTCTGCCGCGCCGACCACGGCAACACGAAGAGCTTCGTCTGCCCCTATCACAGCTGGAACTACTCGGTCGAAGGCAAGCTCCAGTCGATTCCCCAGGAGCGCCACGTCGAAGGCAAGGTCGACAAGTCGAATCTCTCGCTGAAAGCCGTGCCGCGGGTCGAGAGCTGGCAGGGCATGATCTTCGGCTCCTTCGATCCCGGGATCGAACCCCTCGAAGACTATCTCGGCGACCAGCGCTGGTACCTCGACGCCTTCTTCGATCGCTTTCCGCAGGGCGTCGAGTTCGTCGGCTCGCCGCATCGCTGGCGCATCGACGCCAACTGGAAGCTCCCGATGGAGAACCAGTTGGGCGACGTGAACCACGGCCCCTTCCTGCACGCCGCCGTGATTCCACCGGAAGCGAACGCCGAAGTCTTCGACCTCGGCTTCAGCTGTGTGACCGAGCCCGGACACGGTGCGACCTTCCGCTTGATGCCCGAGGACGCACCCCTCGAGAGCGTCGCCTGGGGCTTCGAAGGCATGGCGGCCCTGCTTTCGCCGATGCGCGTGCCCGCGGCAAAGATTCTAACGAGGAAAACGAATTCGG
>JAPIWU010370971.1:0-11052 GCA_037576205.1 Pyrocystis lunula | reverse complement strand
TTCGCCAACGCGAACATCGTCTGCGCTCGCGCCAGGTTCTTGCCTATCCCGCGGTAGCGCGTCTTCGTGAAGCCCCAAACACGAATCTCGTGGAGACGACGGCACCTTGGGATCTCGTTTTCGTTTCCTGCACAGAAGCGCACAACGCCTGGTGCATCGAACGTTAGTCGGGTCGAATGCGCCGGGCGCGCCGGAGTCCGGGAGACTCGCAAGCAGGGGCTCCCGAGGACGCTGGCGAGTTCCCGCCCGACTCTCACGGCCCGTGGACCAACTTCTGGAACTCATCGGCGATGAGTGCCGAAGTTTCTGAGAGCCGCCCCGCGCGCCATTCGCGCCAGGGGAAGATCGACTCCCAGCGGTGGAGTTTCTCGAAGTGGACGGTCGCGGAGATGATCTGTTCGCTCTGGTCCGCGATGGCGTAGGGGCGGGCGAAGGCGGGGAAGTCGGGTCCGGCGATGACGCTGTTGCCCGCGTAGTTGCCGCTGCGTTTCTTCTCGACGGCGCCCGCCGCATAGCTCTCTGGCTGACTCGAGCCGGCGACCTGGTTGGCGCTCACGGTGTAGACGCAATTCTCCTGCGCTCGGGTGCAGGTGACGGCGATCATGTTCTCGCGCTTGTGGGGACCATCGAAGGAGGCGCAGGTGTTGAGGATGATGCGGGCCCCCTTCAGCGCCATGATGCGCGTCGGTTCCGGGTTGAACCAGAAGTCGTAACAGATGATCACGCCGACCGGTCCGAAGCGGGTCTCGAAGATCGGGATCGATTGGCCGGGCGCGAAGGTGATGCCTTCGGTGACCCAGGGCAGCGTGCCCAGGTGGATCTTGCGATAGGTGCCCTGGATGCCTTCGGGTCCGACGAAGGCAGAGGCGTTGTACAGGACCGCCGGATCCTCCGCGTCGCGTTCGATCATGCCGAAGGCGACGTAGAGATCGAGCTCCTTGGCGAGGGCGGCGACGCGTTCGGTGGAGGGTCCGGGGACGGTCTCGGCGAGATCCGCATGATAGTCGCAGTGTTCCGCGCCTTCGCGACAGGGCGTGCAGCCGCCGCAGCCGGTGAGGGCCTCTTCCGGAAAGGCCAGGATGTTCACGCCCTGGGCCGCGGCTTCGCGCATGCTCTCTTCGATCTTGGCGAGGTTGGCGGCCTTGTCGCCCGCTGCACAGGTGAAATTCACTGCGCCGAGGGTGACGGTCTTTTCGTATTGCGCGTAGCGTTCGGGGATCATGGGCAACTCCGTGTCGTCGAGGGTTGGGGCGGGGTTTGGGGCTCGGGATTCGGATCCGGGGCGAGCGGCGAAGGTAGTTCCGGCGCAGCGGGTCGCCCAGCCGGTTCTTGCCGGGGCGGACCTCGTTCGGCCGGGGGCTCCGTTCGAGGAACGCGGAGCCGCCGAACGGGTACTCTTGAATCGTCGCCAGACTCCCGCCATGGTCGAAGCGACCCCACGTCGTCTCGCGCTTGAACGTCCACGAGAACCCGGATAGCGGGTGGAGGATCCTATTCGATGAGCCAATCGACCGTTTCGAAAGCGCCCGCGATCCTGCTCGGGCTCTTCCTCTTTCTGGGGCTGGCGAGCCTCGGGGCGCTGCTGGGCCAGAGCGCGCTTCGCTTCAAGGAATACGAGCGGACGGTGACCGTGAAGGGACTCTCCGAGCGCGAGGTGCCCGCGGACATCGTCCTCTGGCCGATCCAGTTCAAGACCGCCGGAAACGATCTCACGAAGATCTACGAAAAGCTCGAGGCCGACGCCGCCGAGATCAAGTCGTTCCTGGTTTCGCACGGCGTTTCCGAAGCCGAGATCTCGATCTCGACCCCTGCGATCGTCGACAAGCTGGCGGAGCAGTACGGGGGCGCCGGCGCGGTGTCACTTCGGTACTCCGCGCAACAGACGATCTCGGTCTATTCCTCCCAGGTCGAGACGGTGCGCGGGGCGATCGCGGATCTGATTCAGCTCGGCCGCACCGGAATCGTCTTCGCGCGGCCCGAGTATGGAAATCAGATCCAGTACGTGTTCACGGGACTGAACGGGGTGAAGCCTTCGATGGTCGAGGAGGCCACGCATAACGCGCGCAGCGTCGCGCTCAAGTTCGCGAAGGATTCCGACAGCCGACTCGGGAAGATCAAGCGCGCGAACCAGGGACAGTTCTCGGTCTCGAGTCGGGACAGTCAGACGCCGCAGATCAAGAAGGTCCGCGTCGTTTCGACGATCGAGTACTACCTGGCCGATTGATCCCGTTCATGAATCTCGGGGGCCGGCGTCTCTCAGGCGTCGCCTCGTTTTCGAAGCATCTTCTTGATCTCGTTCACGTGCAGCTCCTCGGCGCGGATCTGCTGGCGGGCGAACTCTTCGAGCCCGACGTTCTCGCCCGCGACGAGCGCGAGCAGGTCTCGGTAGAGCGTGATGCCCGCCTCCTCGTGGAGGACGAGTTCGGACATGATGGCGTCGACGCTGTCGTGGTGGGTCCCGACGAGTTCGCCGATGCCGAGGGAGACCTGGCCGCCGAGACTCGTCACTTCCTCGCCGGCCATCCGCGCGTGATCGATCGCTTCGGTGGCCTGGGACTGCATCCACGAGATGATCGGGATGCGCGCGTGGCCGAAGATCATGAGCGAGTACTGCGTGTAGCGGACGGTTCCGGCGAGTTCGTGTTCGACGATGCGATTGAGGGCATCGATGACTGAAGATTTTCCTGCGGACATGAGGCGCGCCTCCCTATTCGTCGAGGGTGAAGCCGAGTTTGGCGGTCACCTGCCAGTGGACGACGGCGTCGTCCTTGATCTCGCCCCGCACCCCGACGACTTCGAACCAGCGCAGGTTGTGAATCGACTTCGAAGCGCGCCCGACGGCGTTCTGGACGGCTTCCTCCATCGACTTTCCAGACGTCCCCGTGATCTCGACGGTCTTGTATACGTGGTCGGACATGGCACACCTCCTGACCCGAATATACCTCCCGTCAGGTGGGAACCCTCGCCAGGGTGATCCGATCCGAAAGATCAGACACCTGTCTCATTCCGTCGCTCGCATCGCCCGGGGTTCCTGCGTCGCCCCGCGTCTTCCGCGTCGGCCTAGGTGATGTTCATCAGGTTGTCGCGCTGACCCATCGCGACTTCCGCGCAGTAGCCGTAGTCGACGGGCAGATTCACGCCCGAGACGAAGCAGGCGAGGTCGCTGCCCATCATCACGAGGGCTTTACCCATCTCATCCGGTTCGGCGAAGCGGCCGTTCGACGGAAAGAAGGGCGTGATCGCAGCCTCGGGGATCTCCTTCGTGAGCTTCGACATGAAATCACTCTGGGTCGGCGAGGGGCTGATGCAGTTGATGCGGATGCCGCGCTTCGCGAGCTCGCCGGCGAGGGTCTGGGTGTAGACGATGATGCACTGCTTCGAGAAGCCGTAGGGGTCGGCCTTCAAGTCGGGCTCGCCCTGGAGATAGTTGGCGCCGTCCTCGAAGGTTTCGAGGGAGAGGAAGGCGCGGACCGTATCCATGTTGCTCTTGTAGGCCATGCCCGCCGTCGAAGCGATCGAGGCGATCGAACCGCCCCTGCGAATGCGCGGGATCAGCGCGTCGGTCAGATGTCGCAGGCCCACGAAGTTGATCATCACCGTATCGATCGCCGACGCCGGCGGATGCGGCACACCCGCGCAGTTGAAGAGCACATCGATCTCGCTCGGCAGCTCGGCGATCGCCGCATCGATCGAGGCCTGGTTCTTCATGTCGGTCTTGAGCGAGCGGTGTACCGGCGCCTTCACGTCTCCGATGTCGAGAGCGTGGACTTCAGCGCCGAGGTCGACGAGCAGACTCGCCGCCGCTGCGCCCATGCCCGAAGCGGCACCCGTCATGACCACCGTCTTGCCTGCGTATCCAAGTGCGTCCGCCATCGTTCTTCTCCTGCTGGGTCCCGCGTGGGATCCCTGGTTCTGGGCGTTGGGTTTCAGGGGCGAGGGGTGATTCGTCGAATCCGCCAGGAAGCGCCCCTGGAGCCAGATCCGCGCCGAATGCCCCGGCCCGCCGCCGCGCTGTCTCCCCTGCCGGCGTCGATCGATACTAGCCCGTCACGCGGGCCCGCCGCCGGCTTCGTCCTGTGTCGATGAGCCGGTCCGTGGTGCTCGGGTCGAACTCTGGGCCGACGGCGCGCTCTCTTTCGTGACCCTCACCGACGCGACGGGCGAGTTCCGCTTCTGCCTCACGAATACGAACCCCGCGACCCCCTCGGAAATCCGTGTGCTAGCCTCCCGGCCGTTCGAGGCACAGGTGGCTCCATCTGATGCGAGCCCGGCGGGATTCATCCCGGCCCCAGATGTTCCGGAGAGATGGCCGAGCGGTCGAAGGCGCACGCTTGGAAAGCGTGTGTAGGGCAACCTACCGTGGGTTCGAATCCCACTCTCTCCGCCATTCAGTCTGCTGGTGCGGAAATGATTGGGGGTCGTAGATCGCGAACCCCGCGATTCGTCCCGATTGCGGCGCTTGCGCGCGATTCGTGTTTCGGCAGTCCACCGGAGACGGCGCGCTTACTGCGCCAACCCGCCGATCCCGGACCGAACTTCTCTGCGGCGAGTTCGGGAGTTTGACTGAGCAGCCTACGCCGAGAACGCGCCAGGCGCGGCGTCTTCGCCGCTTCGTTCGACGCGCGGACCCGGGGCGAAGAACTGGGCCTCAGAGATCCGCTTCGCCCGAGAGCAGGAGGCGACCCGCTTGCTCCGCCCACGATAGGGGGAGTTCTATCCGCTTCACGAGCGCGTCGGCGGTCAGCGTGTCCGGCTGCGTGCCGCGGCAGATCTGCGCGACGATCGCTGGCGACAGCAGCGCCAGCCGGATCCGGTTGCTCACGAACTGCTCGCTCACGCCTTCGAATTGGGCGATCTCCTTGAACGATCCGACGCGCCCCGAGGTGAGCGCTTCGAACCAGCCGCAGGATCGCGCGATGAGTTGCAGGAGCGACGCGTCAACTCGCGCGTCGGCGGCGCCCGGCGAGCCCGCTCCCGGGATCGAGAGCTTCTGCTCCACGCCGCGTCGGCGAAGTCGGGCGGGGACTTCGAGCGAGATCCTTCGGTGCTCGCTCGCGAGCAGCAAGTCGAGTCCGATCTCAATCGTCACGGCGTCGGCGCTCAGCTCGACCCGTTCACGGATCCGGAAGTCGCTCGCCGAATTCTCGATTGCCTTCGGATGCCTTCGAGAGCACCGCCGATCGTGTCGCCAGAACACCGGGCTGGCGCGGACCTGGAAGAGGGCTTCGCCGACCTCGACTGGGGCGGCGATCCGGGCTTCGACTTCGATCAGTCCGACCCGGCGGCCGAGTAGGGCGAGCAGCAGCCGGTGTGCTGTCGCCCGCGCGGGAGCGATCGCTGCGATTCCGTCGCGGCTGCGGACCCGCTCGCCGTGGCGACGCCGCACCCGCGGGCGGTGGCGAATCCCGGGCATCTCGAGCCCGGCGCAAGCTTGAAATCGCCCCGAAAGGGGGCTGAGATGCCCCGGCAGGGCGTACTTGTTAGTTCCCTGGATATCGGTGATGCCGAAAACGCGCCTTGAATGCCTTATCCGCCGATGCTCTTCGATATAACCCAATAGTTGGGTTGTCCGAACCTCAAATCCAGGTGTAGAAGCCAGACCGCGGGATAGGCGCCGATTTCCGGTGTAAGCCCCTGATTCCATTGAATCGGATGCGGGTTCGATACCCGCCGCCCCCACCATTCTGCAAGCAATCTCACGTGCAAGGGGTTAAATGAACCGGCCGATCGAGTCGAAGCGTTCGGCCGAAGGCTCGAGATGCCTCCTCCGCCACAGCGCGAGACTCAAGACGCCGAAGATCAACATCGAAATTCCCTTCGGCTCGGGAGCCTTGACGATCTGAACGCCGGCCACGCCGGCACAGCCCGTTGAGTTGAACTTCCTTCGCAGGTTGATCGTTCCATCCGAAACAGTCAAGGTTTCGCTCCGCCACGAGACGCCTTCGACCAGGTTCGAGTTGGGATCGCCCGGAAGAGAGTCCAACTCGAGCTCGTTGACAACGATGGTCCCCGTTGAAACGAGGGGGTCGGACGGTGCGTAGACGAATACTTCGTAGACGCCATTCGCGATTCCGTCGAGGCCGAGAGACCACCGCTCCGTGACGTTGCACTCCGTCTGGGCGTGATCGGCGAGGAGTTTGGTGGCTTCTTCGGATCCGACGGCGTACGAGCCCTCGCCTGCGGCCAGGATCCGAGCATTTGCCACCGTCGGATTGCCGTTCAAGTCGGAGAGTGTCGTGTTTCCGAGACCGATGCTATTCCAGTGGCCGAATTGGCCCGCGGCCGCTCCGAGGGCCCCCGCAGCCGGCGTACCCCGGCCCGAGCCGACGTCGATGTTAGACGCGTAGCTTTCGCCGCCACTCATCAACAGCTGACCGAGTGGATTGACGTGTGCATTCGACGGAATCTCGAACATATCTGAGAAGACACCCGGACTGGTTGGCAGATAGGAGACCGTGACGCTGCATCCGCCGGACTCATCGATCGTCTGCAGTGAACAGCTGTCCTCAATGATCGAGAATGGCGGTTCCAGCCCGCTGATCTGCCCGAGTTCGATGCTGCCACAGAGGCCGAAGCAACCGGTCATGGACACGGCCAGCTCCTGCTCGACCGGTTCGCCGAGCGCGACGGTCCCGAAGTTGATCGCCCGCGGCGAGAGGACGAACTCCGACGGGAAGACGTCGAAACCGCCTTCGAATCGAACCGCCTGGGTCGCGCCGGGGATACAGCCAGCGACGGGATAGAAGAGGCAAATTTGTCCGCCTTCCGCGGCGAGGTCGATGACGACGTACGCACCGTTCGGGCTGAGGGGCGGTACGAGCAGCTCGAGTAGCAGTTGGCCGCCGAGCAGGTTGGGGTCGGCCGCATCAACGGTGCCCATTGTTCCGTTCGATACGGCGGTGCCCAGCTCCGAATTGATCAACATCGGGTTGTCGGTGGCGGGATCGCCGACGGGTCCATTGGTCGGTACCGCAGGGTTGAAGACTTCCAGCGCGAAACTCGAGACGTTGGCGTCGGAAAAGGATCCGTCGCTCTCGAGATCGATGACCAACGTACCGCTGATCGTCGATCCGACATCCAGGGCCGCGAAACTGGCGCACGTCCCGGTGCACAGCGAGATGACGCTGCTGTACGTAAAGAGTGCAAGACCGGCATTCGCGTCCCTCACGACGCTCAGGCATAAAATCGCTGCCACCAGCGTTGCTGTTCGAAGAGCGCTTCGTCTTGCGGATGGTCTCAGAACGGACCGGGCGTCCAATGGAGGCGTCGACTTCCGGGGTGTCTTTCGAGACTGGCTTTGATCTTCCATGGGAATCAGTCTCCCGCGCACTCCGAACGACAGGATCGAATCGAGCATCGTGACACCTCCGCGCCAGCCTCCCCCTCAACTCCTCTTCTCCAACCTATCACAGTTTCGTTCGTGCTCGGCCGTTAACCGGCCCTCCGATGAACCGGTAGAGTGTCATGTCTCGAACCGGGAGCGTGGGGGGGAGCGAGCGATCCCGGGCAGAGCCCCTCAGCCAGAGCAGACCGGGTTGTAGGGGCTTTCGATCGGCCGCCCCGCCTCGACACCGGGCATGAACTTTCGCCAGTCGCCGGAGACCTTCGTGGGAGAAGGTACGACGCGGGCGCCGTCCTCGAAATAGGTCGTTGCGAGGGCCATGCGCGCCTGGTCGGTGTGGTTGGGGCCAGCCGTGTGGAAGCAGAGGCTGTGGTGGAAGCTGACTTCTCCGAGCTCGAAAGGTCCGTCGTCGATCACGACCTCCCGCTCGGCGAAGACGTCGGCGACGGTGCGATCGTAGCGACGGTTGAAGCGGTCGAAGTGGACCGACTCGACCAGGCGGTACGTCTCCATTCTGACGGCGAATGCGAGCGGGCCCATCTGGCGCGGGATCGGCTGCAGCGGGATCCAGGCGGTGCAGATCTTCGGCGTGGCGATGGGGAGTGGTCGGCATCGCAGTGCCAGGGTGTCCACCCGCAGCCCGGCTCCTTCGACAAAGCGTTGTCGTGGTAGAGACGCACGCGGGGGACGTCGAGCAGCGCGGCGGCGATATGACCTCTTTCAGCTTCACGAAGCCATCGCGATTGAAGCGGGCGACCGCCTTCGGGTCGAGGTCGTAGGGCGTGTCGAGCTCGCGTTCGAGGGCGTCGGCGCTCGGAGTCGGGAACTCCGCAAGCGGCGGCGCGGAGGGCTCGGCGACCCGGTTACTGGCGGAGATGCTCGCATCGGCGGCCGCCACATACGCGTTCCACCACTGCTGGTTGTCGCCGGCCCACTCGTCTGTGGCTTCCCAGGAGGGGCGTTTCCTCCCCGACGGGGCCTGGCTGTCAGAAGGCTACATATCGGCGGTGCCGAAAACGCTGCCTATTCTGCCTATCCGCCATCCGCCATTGCCGAGGAAGCATGCTCTCGTGAGACGATGCTCGGCCTCGCCACCCTGTTACGCAACGCTGGACGCGGCGAACAGCTCGAGCGTTAGTTCGTCCGGCGACCCGTACCCAATCGGCTTGACCGGTGTGCGCGCGAGCCAGATCGACAGCTCGACGGGACTCATGCCGTCCCGGAGGCCGATCTCGGCAGCGAGTGCCAGGTCCGTCATGACACCCAATACGGAACCCGAAAGGGGGCTGAGATGCCCCGGCGGGGCGTACTTGTCAGTTCCCTAGATATCGGTGATGCCGAAAACGCGCCTTGAATGCCTTATCCGCATCGATTCCGGCGTTCCGAGGAAGGGCCGCGCTCGACACCAGGCTTCGGCGAGTGCCTGGACATCCTCGGGCACCGTGTCCACGACTTTCTCCCAGACACTCTCGCGACGGGTCGCTGCGGATTCTTGCCATTCGATCTCTGCGAGATCGGTGCGGCGAGGAAAGAGCAGGATCGACTCGTCGTCGCGAAGGAAGCGAAGGCGACCGTCGCGCTCCTCGTACGCCTCGCCTGCGACGAGCGCGATCTCGGAATCATCGTCGAGATCCAGGTCGACCTGCTCGATCCGCCCCGATCCATCGGTGTGAACCTTGACTCTCGTGACCAGTGCGTTTGCGAGCTCGTCAAGGCGCCGATTTCGATAGATCCCGTCGGGCTGCGTGGGCTGGAGGGCGCTCGTCGCGGGCGCGATCGTGAGCCCCCAGACGGCGTCGAACTGCGTCGTGGTCACGGCCAGTATTCCGCCGTTCGCAAGCGCTATGTGGAGGATTCCAAGCTGCAGGAAGGGAACGCTGGGGTCGTGGAAGGTCACAGACTCGAGCTGAGGCTCGCCTTCGCGCAGCGCCATCTCCCGTGCCGACCAACTCTGGACCCGTCTTTCGAGGAGATCTTCGAAACGGGCGGAGGGTGGGCGCGCCGAGGCGGCATCATCTGTCTCGCCTGGCTCCTTCCATCGCTCATAGAAGCGTCTCAGGTCGTCCACTCCCTGGAGATAGCTCGTCGGACTGTCCTTGAGCTCAAGCCCAGCAAGGTATCGAATTGCGTCCCAGATTCGTGCTTCATGCACCCGAGGCTCGCAGCGGATCTCGCCTGCATCATGAGCCGCCATCGGGGCAGAGGCCCATGACGCGACCTCTTCTCGAGGCAAGGTGCAATTCATGAGCGATTCGGAGCGTACAGCGATGTCATCAATGCTGACGATCACGGGAGGCATCCGGCTCGGGCTGACGACGTGGCAGTCTTCAACTCAGTTCTCCTCCATGTCCTCGATCCTCTCCCAGCCAATCTCTCGCGCTAGGTAGTCGACGACCACGATGGCCAAAATATGGAAGCGGAGACGATCGGATGAATACTGCGGGACGCTGCTGACGGACCGCTACATCGCCTGCGAGCCCGGGCCGGATCGCGAGGTACATCAGAACCCGCAGGCCGTAGTCGGTGTAGTTCGTAAGTCGCATCGCACTCCATCGAGCGACTGAGATCTCCTTCGCTGGATGAGGTGTGCCGGGAATGATTCTTTGCGTCAACGCGGGGCGCTCCGATCCCGCCGGACTCCGCCTCGGGACGGTCCTCGTGCGGCCCCCCAATCCTTCAGAAGGAATATTGGAGGCCCGCAGTCAGCGTCCAATCAGTTTCCAGCTGTGGGCCATCGAGATGCTGATAGACCGGGAAGAGCGCTTCGAGCCCCAGCCGAACGCCCTTGAGCGGGCCGTCGGGCATATAGAGGTTCACCCCCGGTCCCAGATCGAGACGCCGCCCGGCCCGACGCTTCGGGTCAGCGGTTGGGACGAAGTCGACGACGGCGATGCCCGGGGGCGCCGAGAGGCGGTCGTCCCGACCCTCGATATCCATGACCTGACGCCACGCGCTCCGAAGCGAAATCGATAGCCAGCGCGTCGGTGCCAACGCACTCCAGGCGGTGATCTCGTAAGCGTGTCCGAGTCGGTAGTTCTCGTCGTTGCGACCGAGCCGAACGGTGCCGAGGACCTGCGCTCCCCAGGAAACGCGTTCGAGTTGCCCGTTGTAGGTGACCCCGGGAAGCAGGTCGAAGGTGCCGGACCCGATCTGCATCGGGTAGGGCAAGATGATATTCGACCCCATCGAAGCGGGAGTGTCGTCCTTGCGGTCGATGCTTCCGGTAGGGAAGCTCGCCCCGGCGTTGAGATGAAGCTCGTGGTGCGCCGTATCGAACAGCTTCACCAGGCCGCCGAGTCGGATGTCGCCGATGCCTTCCGATCGAGTGACGAACTTTTCGCCCATCGCCGTTACGTGATCCATTTCGATCTCCACGTAGGGCAGCATGAAGGTCAACGTGACGTGGTCGCTCGGCGCGTACATGGCGCCCAGCATGTGCATGTCCATATTCATCTTGCGCGGGGCGACCAGGAAGGGTCCGGTCGGGGGATTCAGGATCGCGGTCGTATCGACCGAGTCCTGCCCGTCGCGATTGCCTTTCATGCCCATTCGCATGTAGCGATATGAAAGCATCCACTGGCCCTTCGAGTGGACGTGATCCCCCATCACGCCGATGGGCGCGTGGGCATCGGCACGGGCCAGGTCGGTGGCGGCGGCGGGTGCGCCGGTCAAGAGGCCCGGCAAGAGAACTAGAAGGAAGAAGAAGCGAC
>JAPIWU010369863.1:0-11066 GCA_037576205.1 Pyrocystis lunula | reverse complement strand
CTCTGCGCGAGCTGCCGCGCCGGCTGCAACAGCTGCCCGGCCCGCCTGACCAGGGCCTCGAAGGCCGGGTCGCCGGAGCTGTCCCTCGCCCCTGGCACTGCCATGGGCCAGGCGGTGGAGCGTTACTGGCCGGCGTCTCCCGGGTCTTCAAGAGCGCCGACGGCGCCTGGCTGGTCTACCGGAAGGTCCCATTCGGCCTGGCGAGCTCGCCTCTCCCTTGGGCGCGCCACGCTGCAGCGGCCGTGCGGCTCTCCCAGGCGGCCTTCCTTCCGGGGGCACGGCACATTCAGCGCTTCGTGGACAACCCGCTCGTGGCCATCGCGGGCCCCCGGGAAGAGCGACAGTGGCACACCGGGAGGTTGCTGTTCCTTTGGGCGATTCTCGGCCTTCCCGTGTCCTGGAAGAAGTGCTCCCTGGGGCGCATCTCGATCTGGCTAGGCTTCCAGATCTCCATCACGCGCGCAAGCCGTTCCCCGCCGTGGGGGTTGGCGCTCCCGGCCGACAAGTTCGAGCGCTTCCGCAAAGGGCTCGCCGAGCTCTTCGGCTGCAGGGGCGCGGTCGACTTCACACGGGTCGTGCCCCTGGCAGGGCCCTTCTCCCGGGTCGGCAGCGTCATCACCTGTGCCCGCGCGTTCAACTCCCGGTTGTGGGCCGTTATCTCCGCGCACCAGAGGGAGGGCGACGAGCACCAGAGCCGCGGCGGCCGCCGGAGGCCGCGCGGGGCCTCTCCGTGAAGAGGATCCGCGGAGCCCTCCAATGGATCCAGGCGTTCATCGAGGGCCTCAGCGTCAGCCCGGAAGGCCAGCGCGTGAGCTGCGCCAACACTTTCGGCTTCCGCGCGCGGCTGCTGCCTGCCACCTTCTCCATCTTCGCGGACACCTTCTCTCTTTCGGCATGAGCAAAACCAAAATCCAAAATCCAAAAGCCCAAAAATCCACAAATCCAAAAATCCAAAATCCAAAAATCAAAAAATCTAAAAATCCAAACTCCAAAAAACCCAAAAATTTAAAATCCAAAAATCCTTAAATCCAAACAAATCAAAAAATCAAAAAATCCAAATCCAAAATCCCAAAATCCAAATCCCAAAATCAAAACTCCAAAAAACAAAACATCAAAAATACAAAAATAAAAAAATCAAAAATTAAAAAATACCAAATCCAAAAATGCCAAATCCAAAAATCCAAAATCCAAAAATCCAAAAATACAAAAATACAAAAATACAAAATCCAAAATCCAAAATTCAAAAGTCAAAAAATCCAAAAATCCAAAAATCCAAAAATCCAAAAATCCAAATTCACAAAAACCAAAAAATCAAAAATCCAAAAATCCAAAAATCCAAAAAATCGAAAATCCAAAAATCCAAAAGTCCAAAAATCCAAAATCCAAAAATCCAAAATCCAAAATTCCAAAAAACACAAAAATCAAAAATCCAAAAATCCAAAAACCCAAAAATCCAAAAAATCAACAAATCCAAAAATCAAAAAATCCAAAAATCCAAAATCAAAATCCAAAAATCCAAAAATCGAAATTCAAAAAAACCCAAAAATCAAAAATCCAAAAATAAAAAAATCAAGAAATAAAAAATACCAAATCCAAAAATCCAAAAATCCAAAAATCCAAAATCCAAAATCCGAAAATCCAAAAATCAAAAAAAAACAAAAATCCAAAAATACAAAAATCGAAAAATTCAAAATCCAAAAATCCAAAAATTCCAAAAATCCAAATTCCAAAAAACCCAAAAATCAAACATCCAAAAATCAAAAAATCAAAAAAATTCAAAAATCCTAAAATCCTAAAATCCAAAATCCAAAAATCAAAAAATCCAAAAAACCCAAAAATCAAACATCCAAATAAAAAATCAAAAAATAAAATAACACCAAATCCCAAAATCCAAAAATCCAAAAATCCAAAATCCAAAATCCAAAAATCCAAAAATCAAAAATCCAAAATCCAAAAATTCAAAAATCCAAAAATCCAAAAATCCAAATTCCAAAACAAAAAACAAAAATCAAAAAATCCAAATATCCGAAAAATCAGAAAATCTAAAAATCCAATAATCCAAAAATCCAAAATCCAAAAATCTAAAAATACAAAAATCCAAATTCCAAAAAACCCAAAAATCAAAAATCCAAAAATCTGAAACTCAAAAAACAAAAATCCAAATCCAAAAATCCAAAAATCCAAAAGTCCAAAAATCCAAAATACAAAAATACAAATTAAAAAATCCAAAATCCAAAATACAAAAACCAAAAAATCCAAAAATCCAAAAATCCAAAAATCCAAAAATCCAAAAATCCAAACTTCAAACAACACAAAAATCAAAAATCCAAAAATCCAAGTATCCGAAAAATCAAAAAATCCAAAAATCAAAAAATCCAAAAATCAAAAAATCAAAAAATCCAAATTACAAAAAACCCAAACATCCACAATCCAAAGATGAAAAAATTCAAAAAATAAAAAAATACCAAATCCCAAAATCCAAAAATCCGAAAATCCAAAAATCCAAAAATCCAAACTCCAAAAAACCCAAAAATCAAAAATACAAAAATACAAAAATCCAACAAATCAAAAAATACAAAATTCCAATACAAAAATCCAAAGTCCCAAAATCCAAACATCCAAAAATCCAAATTCCAAAAAACTCAAAAATCAAACATCCAAAAATCCAAAAAATCAAAAAATCTAAAAATCCAAAAATCCCAAAATCCAAAATCCAAAAATCCAAAAATCCAAAGTCCAAAAAACCAAAAAATCAAAAATCCAAAAATAAGAAAATCAAAAAATAAAAAAAACCAGATCCAAAAAATCCACACATCCCAAAATCCAAAATCCAATGATTCAAAAATCCAAATTCCAAAAAAAAACAAAAAATCAAAAATCCAAACATCCAAAAATCAAAAAAATCCAAAAATCCAAAAATCCAAATCCAAAAATCCAAAATCCAAAAATCCAAAAATTCGAAAATCCAAACTCCAAAAAACACAAAAATCAAACATCCCAAAATCCCAAAATCCAAAAAATCAAGAAATCAGAAAATCCAAAAATCCAAAAATCAAAAAAAAACAAAAAATCACAAACTCCAAAAATCCAAAAATCCAAAATCCAAAAATCCCAAAATCCAAAAATCCAAAATCCAAAAAACCCAAAAATCAAACATCCAAAAATACAAAAATACAAAAAATCAAGAAATCAGAAAATCCAAAAATCCCAAAATCCAAAATCCAAAAATCCAAAAATCCAAAAAACCAAATTCCAAAAAACCCAAAAATCAAACATCCAAAAATTAAAAAATCAAAAAATTCAAAAAATACCAAATCCAAGAATCCAGAAATCCAAAAATCCAAAATCCAAAAATCGAAAAATAAAAAAATCCAAAATCCAAAATACAAAATCCAAACATCCAAAAATCCAAAAATCCAAAAATCCAAAAATCCAAATTCCAAAAAACCCAAAAATCAAAAATCCAAATATCCGAAAAATCAAAAAATCCAAAAATCAAAAAAATCCAAAAATCCAAAATCCAAAAATCCAAAAATCCAAAAATCCAAACTCCAATAAACCCAAAAATCAAAAATCCAAAAATAAAAAATCAAAAAAATAAAAAAATACCAAATCCAAAAATCCACACATCCAAAAATCCAAAAATCCAAATTCCAAAAAGCCCAACAATCAAAAATCCAAACATACAAATAACCAAAAAATCAAACAATCCAAAAATCCAAAAATCCAAAATCCAAAAATCCAAAAATCTAGAAATCCAAATTCCAAAAAACCCAAAAATCAAAAATCCGAAAATAAAAAAACGAAAAATAAAATTATACCAAATCCAAAAATCCAAAATCCCAAAATCCAAAAATACAAAAATACAGAATCCAAAATCCAAAAATCCAAAAATCAAAAAATCCAAAATCCAAAGATCCAAAAATCCAAAAATCCAAATTCCCAAAAATTTCAAAATCAAACATCCAAAAACCAAAAAATCCAAAAAATCAAAAAATCCAAAAATCCCAAAATCCAAAAATCCAATAATCCAGAAATCCAAAATCCAAAAGTCCAAAAATACAAATACAAAATCCAAAATCCAAAATCAAAAAATCAAAAAATCAAAAAATCAAAAAATCAAAACTCCAAAAAATCCAAAGATCAAAAATCCAAAAATCCAAAAAATCAAAAAATTTAAATCCAAAAATCCAAAATCCAAGAATCCAAAAATCCAAAAATCCAAATTCCAAAAAACCCAAAAATCAAAAACCCAAAAGTCCAAATATCCAAAAATCAAAAATCAAAAAATCTAAAAATCCAAAAATTCAAAATCCAAAAATCCCAAATTCCAGAAATCCAAATTCCAAAAAACCAAAAATCAAAAATACAAAAATCAAAAAATCAAAAATACCAAATCAAAAAATCCAATAATCCAAAAGTCCAAAATCCAAAAATCCAAAAATACAAAAATACAAAATCCAAAATCCAAAGATCCAAAAATCCAAAAATCTAATCCAAAAATCCAAAATTCCAAAAATCCAAACTCCAAAAAACCCAACAATCAAACATCCAAAAATCCAAAAGTCCAAAAAATCAAAAAATCAAAAAATCCACAAATCCAAAAATCCAAAATCCAAAAATCCACATCCAAAAATCCAAACTCCAAAAAACAAAAAATCAAAAATCCAAAAATAAAATCAAAACATAAAAAATACTTAAACCAAAAATCCAAAAATCCAAAATCCAAAAATCCAAAAATTTCAAAAATACAAAATCCAAAATCCAAAAATCAAAAAATCAAAAAATCCAAAATCCAAAAATCCAAAAATCCAAAAATCCAAATTCCAAAAAACCCAAAATTACAAATCAAAAAATCCGAAAATCCAAAAATCAAAAAATTAAAAAATCCACAAATCCAAAAATCCAAAATCCAAATCCAAAAATCCAAAAATCCAAATTCCAAAAAACACAAAAATCAAAAATCAAAAAATACAAAATCAAAAATTAAAAAATACCAAATCCAAACATCCAAAAATCAAAAATCCAAAAATACAAAAATCCAAAAATACAAAATCCAAAATCCAAACATCCAAATAACCAAAAATCCAAAATCCAAAAATCCAAAAATCCAAAAATCCAAATTCCAAAAAGCCCAAAATCAAAAATTCAAAAATCAAAGCAATCAAAAAATCAAAAAATCCACAAATCCAAAAATCCAAAATCCAAAAATCAAAAAATCCAAAAATCCAAATTCCAAAAAACCAAAAAAGCAAAAATCAAAATAAAAAAATCCAAAAATAAAAAATACCAAATCCGAAAATCCAAAAATCCAAAATCCCAAAATCAAAAAATCCAAAATCCAAAATCCAAAATCCAAAAATCCAAAAATCCAAAAATCCAAAATTCCAAATTCCAAAACCCAAAAATCCAAAATCCAAAAATCAAAAAATCAAAAAATCCAAAAATCCAAAAATCCGGAAATCCAAAATCCCAAAATCCAAAAATCAAAAAATCCAAATGCCAAAAAACCCAAAAATCAAAAATCCAAAATCCAAAAATACAAAAATCAAAAAAGAAAAATCAAAAAATCCAAAAATCCAAACATCCAAAATACAAAAATACAGAAATCCAAAATCCAAAATCATAAAATAAAAAATCAAAAAATAAAAAATACCAAAATCCAAAAATCCAAAAATCCAAATCCCAAAATCCCAAAATCACAAAATCACAAAATCCAAAATCCAAAATCCAAAAATCCAAAAATCCAAAAATCCAAATTCCAAAAAACCAAAAAATCAAAAATCCAAAAATCCAAAAATCAAAAAAATCAAAAAATCCACAAATCCAAAAATCCAAAATCCAACAATCCAAAAATCCAAAAATACAAATTCCAAAAACCCAAAAATCAAAAATCCAAAAATAAAAAATCCAAAAATTAAAAATACCAAGTCCCAAAATCCAAAAATCCAAAAATCCAAAATCCGAAATCCAAAAATCCAAAAATCCAAAAATCCAAAATCCAAAATCCAAAAATCCGAAAATCCAAAAATCCAAAATCCAAAATCCAAAAATCCAAAAATCCAAAAATCCAAATTCCAAAAAATCCGAAAAATCAAAAATCCAAAAATCCATAAATCCGAAAAATTAAAAAAACCAAATCCAAAATTACAAATACAAAATCCAAAAATCCAAAAATCCAAAATCCAAATTCCAAAAAAAAACAAAAGATCAAAAATCCCGAAAAAAAAAGAAAAATAAAAAATACCAAATCCAAACATCCAAAAATCCAAAAATCCAGAAATCCAAATTCAAAAAAACCAAAAAATCAAAAATCCAAAAATCCAAAAATCCAAAATCTAAAAATCCAAAAATCCAAAAATCCAAAAATCCAAATTCCAAAGAACACAAAAATCAAACATGCAATAATAAAAAATCCAAAAATTAAAAAACGAAATCCAAAAATCCAAAAAAACTAAAATCCAAAAATCAGAGAATCCAAAATTACAAAATCCAAAAATCGAAAAATCCAAATATCCAAAAATCCCAAAATCCAAAAATCCAAAAATCCAAAGATCCAAATTCAAAAACCCAACAATCAAAAATCCAAAAATCAAAAAAACAAAAATTCAAAAAATGCAAAAATCCAAGATCCAAATATCCAAATCCAAAAATCCAAATTCAAAAAAACCTAAAAATCAAAAATCAAAAAATAAAAAATAAAAACAAAAAACCCAATCCAAAAATCCAAAAATACAAAAATATTAAATCCAAAATCCAAAAATCCAAAAATCCACAAATACCAAAATCCAAAGATCCAAAAATACAAACTCCAAACAACACAAAAATCAACAATCCAAAAATACAAAAATCCAAAAATCCAAAAAAACCCAAAAAATATAAATCCAAATTTAAAAATCCAAAATTCAAAAATCCAGAAATCCAAAAATCCAAATTCCAAAAAAGCCAAACATCATAAATCCAAAAATCCAAAAAATCACAAAATCCAAAAATGCAAAAATTTAAAAATCCAAAAATCCAAAATCCAAAAATCCAAAAATCCAAAAATTCAAATTCCAAAAACCCAAAAGTCAAAAATCAAAAAAAAACAAGAAATAAAAAATACCAAATCCAAAAATCCAAAAAGCCAAGATCCAAGTTCTAAAAATCCAAAAATACAAATACAAAATCCAAAATCCAAAAATCCAAAAATCCAAAATCCAAAAATCCAAATCTAAAAATCCAAAAATCCAAACGCCAAAAAACCCCAAAAACAAAAATCCAAAAATCCAAAAACCCAAAAAATCAAAAAAATCAAAAAATCCAAATTCAAAAATCCAAAATCCAAAAATCCAAATCCAAAAATCCAAAAATACAAAGTCCAAAAAACCCAAAAATCAAGAATCCAAAAATAAAAAATCAAACAATAAAAAATACCAGATCCAAACATCCAAAAATCTAAAAATCCAAAAGCCAAAATTCAAAAATCCCAAAATCCAAAATCCAAAAATATAAAAATCAAAAAATAAAAAATACGAAATCCCAAAATCCAAAAATCAAAAAATCCAAACCCCAAAAAAACCAAAAATCGAAGATCCAAAAATCCAAAAATCAAAAACAAACAAAAATCAAAAAATCCAAATACAAAAATCCAATCTCCAAAAAAATCAAAATCCAAAAATCCAAAAATCCAAACTCAAAACAACCAAAAAATCATAAATCCAAAAATAAAAAATCAAAAGATAAAAATACCAAATCCAAACATCCAAAAATCCAGAAATCCCAAATCCAAAAATACAAAAATCCAAGAATCCAGAAATCCCAAAATCCAAAAATCCAAATTCCAAAAAACCCAAAAATCAAAAATCCCAAAATCCAAAAATCCAAAAAATAAAAAAATCCAAAAATCCAAAAATCCAAACATCCAAAATCCAAAAATACAGAAATCCAAAAATCCAAAGGCCAATAAACCCAAAAATCAAACATCCAACAATCAAAAAATCAAAAAAACACAAAATCAAAATCACAGAATCCAAAAATCCAAAAACCAAAAATACGAAAATCCAAACATCCAAGAATCCAAAAAACCAAAAATCCAAGAATCCACAAAATCCAAAATCCAGAATCCAGAATCCAAAATACAAAAATCTAAAAATCCAAAAATCCAAAATCCAAAAATCAAAAAATCCCAAAATCCAAATTCCAAAAAACCAAAATCAAAAATCCCAAAATCCAAAAATCTAAATAAATCAAAAAGCCCAAAAACCCTAAATCCAAAAACCAAAAATCAAAAAATCCAAATTCCAAAAAACCCAAAAATCAAAAATCCAGAAATCCCAAAATCCGAAAAATAAAAATCCAAAAATCCAAAAATCCAAAATCCAAACATCCAAAAATCAAAAAATCCAAAATCCCAAAAACCAAAAAGCACAAATCCAAATATTAAAAAAAACAAAAAATAGAAAATACCAAATCCAAAAATCCAAAAATCCAAAAAGCCACAATACAAAAATCCAAAAATCCAAAATCCAAAATCCAAAAATCCCAAAATCCAAAAATCCAAGATCCAAAAATCCAAAAATCAAAAAATCCAATTCCAAAAAAACCCAAAAATCAAAAATCCAAAAATCCGAAAATCCGAAAAATCAAAAAATCCAAAAATCAAAAAATCAAAAAATCCAAAATCCAAATCCAAAAATCCAAAAATCCAAATTCCAAAAAACCCAAAAATCAACAATCCAAAAATAAAAAAATCAAAAATCCAAAATACCAAATCCACAAATCAAAAAATACAAAAATCAAAAAATCCAAACTCCAAAAAACCAAAAAATCATTTCCAAAAATCAAAAAAATCAAACAATCAAAAATTCCAAAAATCTAAAAAACAAAAATCCAAAATCCAAGAATCCAAAAATCCAAAAATCCAAATTCCAAAAAACCCAAAAATCAAAAACTCAAAATTTAAAAAATCAAATAATAAAAAATACTAAATCCAAAAATCCAAAAATCCAAACATCCCAAATCCAAAAATCCAAAAATCCAAAAGCCGAAATCCAAAAATCCCAAAATCAAAAAATCCAAAATCCAAAAATCCCAAAATCCAAAAATCCAAACTCCAACAAACACAAAAATCAAAAATCCAAATCCAAAAATCAAAAAAATCAAAAAATCCAAATCCAAAATCCAAAAATCCAAATCCAAAAATCCTAATTCCAAAAACCCAAAAATCAAAAATCCAATAATAAAAAATCAAAAATTAAAAAACCATATCAAAACATCCAAAAATCCAAAAATCCAAAATCCAAAAAACCAAAAATCCAAAAATACATAATCCAAAATCCAAAAATCCAAAAATCCAAAAATCCAAAAATCCAAAAATCCAAATTCCAAAAAACCTAAAAATCAAAAATCCAAAATTCCAAAAATCAAAAAAATCGAAAATCCAGAAATCCAAAAATCCAAAATCCAAAAATCCAAATCAAAAAATCCAAATTCAAAAAACCCAAAAATCTAAAATCAAAAAATCCAAAAATCCAAAAAATCCGAACATCCAAAAATCAGAATCAAAAAGTCCAGAATCAAAAAATCCAAAAATCCAAAAATCAAAATTGACAAAAACCCAAAAATCAAAAATCACAAAATTAAAAAATCAAGAAATAAAAAATACCAAATCCAAAAATCCAATAATCCAAAAATCCAAAATCCCAAATCCAAAATCCAAAAATCCAAGAATACAAAATCCAAAGTCAAAAAAATCCAAAAATCCAAAATCCAAAAATCCCAAAATCCAAAAATCCAATTTCCAAAAAACCCGACAATCAAAAATCCCAAAATCCAAAAATCCAAAATCAAAAAATCAATCCAAAAATCCAAAAATCCAAAACCCAGAATTCCAACAATCTAAAAATCCAAATTCCAAAAAACCCAAAAATCATAAATCCAAACATAAACACATCAAGCGTAAAAAATATCAAATCCAAAAACCAAAAATCCCAAAGTCCAAAATCCAAAATCCAACAATCCAGAAGTACAAAATCCAAAATCCGAAAATCCAAAAATCAAAAAATCCAAAATCCCAAAATCCAAAAATCCAAAAATCCAAATTCCAAAAACCCAAAAATCAAAAATCCAAACATACAAAAATCCAAAAAAACAAAAAATCCAAAAATAAAAAATCCAAAAATCCAAAATTCAAAAATTCAAAAATCCAAAAATCAAAATTCAAAAAAACACAAAAATCAAAAATCCAAAAATAAAAAATAAAAAAATAAATTTACGAAATCCAAAATTCCAAATCCAAAAATCCAAAACCCACAATCCAAAAATCCAAAAAATCCAAAATCCCAAATCCCAAATTCCAAAAATCCAAAAATCCAAAATCCCAAAATCCAAAAATCCAAAAATCCAAATTCAAAAAAAACGAAAAATCAAAAATCCAAAAATCCAAATATCCAAAAAATCAAAAATCACAAAATCAATAAATCATGAAATCCAAAATCCGAAAATCCAAAAATCCAAAAATCAAAACTCCCAAAAACCCAAACATCAAAAATCCAAAAATAAAACAATCAAAAATACCAAATCCAAAAATCTTAAAATCCAAAAATCCAAAATCAAAAATCAGAAAATCCAAACATCCAGATCCAAAATCCAAAATCCAAAAATCCAAAAAGCCAAAAATCCAAAATACAAAATTTCAAAAAATCAAAAAATCAAAAAATAAAAAAATCCAAAAATCCAAAAATCCAAAATCCAGACATCCAAAAATCCAAAAATCCAAACTCCAAAAAAACCCGAAAATCAAGAATCCAAAAATCCAAAAATCAAAAAGATCAAAAAATCCAAATTTCCAAAAATCCAAAAATCAAAAATCCAAAAATCCAAAAATCAAAACTCAAAAAAAGCAAATATCAAAAATACAAAAATAAAAAATCAAAAAATAAAGTACCAAATCCCAAAATCCCAAATTCCAAAGATCCAAAATCCAAAAATCGCAAAATCCAAAAATCGAAAAATCCAAAAATCCAAAATCCAAAAATCCCAAAATCCAAAAATCCAAAAATCCAAAAATCCAAAAATCCAAAAAT
>JAPIWU010368756.1:0-11078 GCA_037576205.1 Pyrocystis lunula | reverse complement strand
TGGCCCGCTTCAACACGCATCGGCCGGGGCCGCGACCGGTCCGCTCCCTCGAGGAGCCCTGGGGGCTTGCGGGTCTCTCTCCCTCCGAGCAGGCCGCTGTGGACCTCGGCAACATTTTTGCTGCGAGCGGCCCTCAGGCTTGCCTTGGCGCTGGCGGAAGCCTCGGGCGGATTCATCATCGAGCACCCGCGGCCGCGCAAGGGGTTCCCGAGCATATTCTGGTTGCCCGAGGTGGATCACCTCATGTCGCGGTTCGGGGCCACGCTCTCCTTTTTTTCGACCGTGTCGCTACGGCCAGTTTGCACAGAAGGGCACGACGCTCCTATCCAACGTGCCGGGGGTGCCCGCCGAGTTCGATGGACAGTTATGTTGTCACCCTCGTGGCACTCACGTTTCCTTGCAAGGGGTCGACGCCACTGGCCGCTTCCTGACCTCCTACGCCCAGGAGTATCCTGCGGCGATGCGCGAGGCGTTGGCGGGCCTTCTGATGGACCAGGTGGGCCGGCGCCCGGCCCCGACGAAGACGCGGTCGCGAGCTCCGCCGATCCCCGAGAGCTGGAAGGATCCGGCCTCCTGGCGGCTGCTCTTCCGCTCCGACTGGGCGCGGCAGGAGCACCAGAACGTGCTCGAGCTCCGGTGCCTAATCAACTTGGGGCGGCACTTGGCGCGATCTCGCCGCTGCTGGGATCGCCGGTACCTGGCGTTGACCGACTGGCTGGTGTCACTGGGGGCCCTTGGCAAGGGCCGGTCATCGGCGCCAGCCCTTTTGCGGCTTCTACGGCGCTGGGCCTCGCTGCGCTGTGCGTGTGGGCTCTCCTTCGGCCTCCGCTGGGTCCCAACGGATCGCAACGCAGCGGACGGGCCAGCACGGTGAGCGGCCGTAGGGGCAGCTTTTGGCCCAGTGACTTCACGGGAGGCCGGCCTCGGGCTTCGGGTACGCCGAGTGCCAAGCCAAGTTCCGAAGGAGACGGGGCCACCTCCGGGAAGGCATCCAGCTCAGGGATCTCCTCCAGCAGTGGCTTGAGCATGCACTTGAGCATGACCAGGCGCCCCACCTGGCGGCAACGGCGGCATAAAACCATTCTGGATATCAGGAAACACACTCTCAAAGAATCCCTGCAGCGCTTCCAGGTCGAAATTCCATACGATGTCAATTTCCTGCTCCATATAGAAAACACCCGTAATCCACTCAAGCTTGTCGTCGAAGGCCAATCCGCTGAGATTGAATTCCTGGCTGAATTGCTCGCTCGACTGCCCCCCACTGGTGTCGAAGAACGAAATGTCTGTGCCATCATTATCGTAATCGACGTCCTGCTCGGACTCCCTGTAAGCAGTGATAGAACGTAGTGTGACTTCATTGAAATCCCAGGTAAGGTCAGCACTCACACCCCAATGTTCGGTCTCGATTCTGCTATCCCGCTCGGATCGAACATCATCACTTCCCGGTGCTGCTGTACCTCCGAAGAGCTGTGGTGACAAGCCAGAACCGGGGACAGCTTCGAGGTAGTCCCAAGCCGGATTGTCGTCATCCTGCTCGTTCCAGTCCGCCCGCAATACCAGTTCAATAGAGTCTGAAGGGGTGAACAGAAGCGATACCGCGCCAGCCTGAATGTCCCGCTCTTCGAGTTCTGCGCCATTGAATGGATTGTCGCGGTAGCCGTCGTTGGTGTCTGTAACAAAACTCCCGCGAACCGCAACGCGATCTTCTACCAATGCCCCTTGTCCTGCGATGGTTGCCTTAACGCGGTCATAATCGCCGTAGAGTAGAGAGGCTTCGAAACTTGGCTCGAAGTCCGGTTGCTTGGTGTAGATGTTGATATTGCCACCTGTGGTATTGCGCCCGTACAAAGTGCCCTGAGGACCTCGCAACACTTCGATGCGTTCAAGATCATTGTATGAAGCCGTCTGCGCAAAGTTCGCTCCTTGATACACACCGTCAATGAACAACGCCACCCCTGGCTCGCCGAGCACAGTCGCGATGTCTTGTCCAACTCCCCGCATGTAGGTATTGGCTGCGGTCCCCGATCTGTTGAACACTAAGCTTGGCGCCAGTTGCGAGATCTTTCTAACACCATCAATCTGCCGTGCATCAACTGTCTCAGTTGTGTAAGCACTTAAGGCTAGCGCGGTGTCTTGAGCCGATTGCTCCCGTTTTTGGGCTGTGACCACGATCTCTTCAATCACGTCATTCTCGGCCGCAACAGCGGTCTGAAACGCCGTTGTGACGCATGCGCACAAGAGCAATATCAGCTTAGTAAACGTAGTAAGCCTCAACATAGTCAGTTTCATTTTCCCCTCCAGTTACCGGACTAACTGCACCCCAAGTTAGTTCTCTGATTAGTACCTGACGATGTTAGTTTGCGAACCAGACGTTTTTTTCTATCTGAGACCGAAATAGTTCTTATATCGTTCGAGATCCGTCAGGCAGGTGGAAACACACACAAATTAGGCAGAAAATGGGTACACATGCGCTGGCAACGAGCGGGGGAACCAACATGCAGAAATTCCCTAAAAGTGCCTCAAGTTTCATCAACGAGTTTCACGGTAAAACGCTTGAGGACGTTCAACAAGTAACCGATGGACGCTTGGACACCCAAGGTCCGTCGATGCTGTCCTACGAGTTCCCCACAAAACAAACGACAATTCCGGCGGGAGCCTCGCATAGAGTTCCCCACAGCGACTACTTTCAAATCATGCAACTGTCGGATGAGCTGTACGCCAATGCTTCGTACATCACGGCGCACTCCGAGTATCAGCACATCGCAAGCCTTAGGAACGTCATGGGCTTTGTCGTAGGACCGAGCTTCCAGACAAATACGCCTGCCGGTGAGATGGCATCAACAGAGGACGACTCCGTAGCGTATCTTTTTAGCGCGCCATGTCACGAGACCGAAGAGTTTACCAACAACGTTAACGTTGATCGGAAAGGTATCTGTATCTACTTCGACCGTGATCAAATCGAGCCATCGCTCGGCGTTAACTTCGAGAACTTTCCCAAATCCTTAGTCGACTTCTACGAGAGCTCTCAGAATCGGAGCATGTTTTTGCCGTTCAGCCTCCCGTATAGCGCATCAGTCGTCGCGAAAGATCTGTTGTCTGCACCAGCAGAAGGTCCCCTCCGCTACCGCCAAATTTCCACCGCTGCTAATTACTTGCTGCTGCAGATGCTACAGGCTCTTTCCGATATCGATGATGTTGTTGATCCCTACGAAGAGCGGCTAGAACGTGCGAGGCAGCTTCTAATCAACGACTTTCAATCGACGTACACGCTTGATTCGCTTGCGAAGGAGGTCGGCGTCGGCAAAACAACTTTTGCAGCTGAGTTTCGCGAGAAGTATAGAATGACAGCCGCAGAGATCCGTCGTGAGGCGAGGC
This sequence comes from Pyrocystis lunula, assembly GCA_037576205.1. Taxonomy (NCBI): domain Eukaryota; class Dinophyceae; order Gonyaulacales; family Pyrocystaceae; genus Pyrocystis; species Pyrocystis lunula. The sequence goes on along the minus strand of JAPIWU010368756.1, from coordinate 7,703 downwards.
TGCGAGAAGCACTTAGACTCATAAGACAAACAAACAAACCCCTTGCGATAATCGCGGATGAAACAGGATTTAGTAGCCAAAACAACTTTTCGACTGCGTTCAAAGAACGTTTCCAAATAACGCCCAGACAAGCACGCATAGACTGGGAAGAACAGACGCCTCCTAGATAAGAACTAGCGCGCTAATTTGTGTGCGGCGCACAAGATGATGTTCGCAAGTTGCACACGCAATCAGTGTAATGCCAAGTCAGCGTTGCGGTGACCGTCTTCCGCGGAAGACGGCGACTCTACTGGCCGACCATCCGGACGCGCAAAGTAGAACTTATCGTTACGCTGTTTCAAGCTGAAGCCGCCTTCGTGCATCAGCGTGTGGTGATGCGAACAAAGCAGAATCATGTTGCTCAGGTTTGTTTCGCCTCCATCACACCAGTGCTGGATGTGGTGAGCATCTAAAAATTGCGTGTGATGGCAGCCTGGAAACTGACAGTGCCGATCTCTGGCAGCCAGCGCCTGTTTGAGTTTCGGCGGCACCAGCCGGTGTTTGCGGCCGACATTGAGTACGCGGTCGCCTTGTTTAATGATGGCCGTCACTTCACCTGAACAACACAACTTCTTGATGGTGGGTAGCGGATAGTCCGCTTCGCCGCCTTGACCTGAGAGCGCAGTCGCATCGACGTGCACTAAGACCTGGTGGGACGACCCTGGCTGGGACGTGTGGTTACTGTCGTCGCTACCACTACGATCTTCACCACTTTCGCTTCTGTCTCCGCGGTTCGCCAGAACAAGCCGCGCCATCTCCACCAACGCATCCGCTCTTGAGGCAAAGTAATCGCGATGTGGATCTTCCGGCAACGTCTCAACCAGGGTTTCGATGGCCTGCTGAACCACCGCCAGCTGATCAGGTGGCAATTTGGCCGACAGTTCACCGCCTTCTGTAAAGAGCGTCAGCGAACGTCTGTGGTGTTGGGTTCTCGCCAGGTGATCGGCCACCTGCGTGTCCCCTTGTCGCAGCCGCTGACAGTACTTTTCCAGATCGCCTGCGGTGCTCGTGCGCGCACGTTCCAACAAGACAGCCTCGCTTTCAGGATCTGCTACACGGGTGAGTGCTCGAACTTGAGAATACGATAGCTCACCCGCCTTGAACGCAGCATCGATCTTCGGCACAAACCACAAAGCGCGGGCCACACGCACTTTCTCCAACGCGGTCTTACGCGATACTTTGAGCTTGAAATCCATCCACTGGGCACAGTCTGTACAGCCATAGGCCTTCCAACCCTGGCGAAAGTCGAACTCACGCAAGAGCGCCAGAAACCGGTAGGTGGCCTGGCTGATTTCAGTCCAACGGTCGATCAGCGCGGTCTCTAGATCATCGATGGGGCCGAGGCGAACGAGGGGAGATAATGAGCCGGATTCCGCTGTGATGGTGGCGTGGTGCATGGTGTTCTCCTTGGGTGATGCATTAACAACAACTGTATATATATACAGTATTCTAGCATCACACCCCGTCGAAACCCAGCTATTTATGTGACTAACAACACAGCATAGTCGCTATTTGCAATCGCTGGGTTTTCATAGATACAAAGTCCCAGTAGCCTAACCCGGGTACTCACCGGTGGCGAGCCAGTGCGCACACGCTGGTTCCAGCTCCTGGGCCGCGCGCTGCTCATATTTGGCCACATCCTCGGCGGAAAGCACTTCCCGCCAGCGGCCGTTCACCCCTTTGTGGATGAAGGTCTCTGCCCCACCATCCCAGAAGGCACCCCCCAGCGGCACGCTTTGAGTGGCGTTGGCTTTCATGTAGTCAAAACTGCAGTGCTCGAGGATCTGCGCCCACTTTGATTCATCGATGGGCGTCTCGATAAATTCGGCAATGCGTCGAATCTCACCCGGCATATCCGCCTTCAGATTGGCAAAGTGCAGCATATACACGTTGGGTAGATCACGGATTTCCCACCAGGTGCGGATGTTCTCCCAGTAGGGCCACCAGGGGTGTCCATCTTTATCCAGCCAATCGTGGTAATACTGCACGATCGAATCAGGGGGAAGTTCGATCGGCGGTCCGACCCTGCCCGGGGTATCGTTCAGCGCTTCGTACCAGGTGTCGTTGGCATTGGCGTGGTGGTTGTACATGCTCCACAGCACATCCCGACCATCGCGTCCGATATAGATGTATTTCGCCTGCGCGGAAAAAACAAGCGCGTCTACGGGTAGGTGGGTCTTCAGAAACCTGCGATGGGTCTGCGTCTCGACCTCGGGCAGCTTAACTTCTTTAGGCGGTACTCTGAGATCGAGCCAGGGTGACATTTCCGCCACTGGCAGCCCCACCTCACCGTTAAAGAGCAATTGTGCGATGATCTGCTGCACCCAGGTGGTGCCGGACTTGGCATAGGTCGAGATGATGATGTCATCGTCACGGAACTTCAGATCGTTCCAGATGGTCGAGTCAAAGTGGTGATTCTGAAACTCTCGGGTCTTAGTCGGGTAGACAGTCGCGTTCATGCTTGACGCCTCAGATGTGGACCTTGCTGTCAGCTTAACGCTGAAGATCTAGCCAAGTAAATCACCTGAAATCAGAGGGCCGACAAAAGGGTTTGTGCTTCTACAGCCAGCAGCCGGGTCAGCTCTGCGGCATCCATTTCGCGTGCCAGAGATGCAGCCTGACCCGCCCACATGGTGGAAAAATCATCCCGGCCAGCCTGTTCTGCTGCGCGCTTCAGTGGCAGCAGTGCCGCACCAGCCGTGGGAAACGCGGGTGCGTCGGCAGACAGCGGTCCGATTTCACGAATCACCCGGTTAACCAGGCCGCGTGCTGGACGTCCGGAGATGACATTGGTCAGTGTTGTGCCATCGTCACGGGCTGTGCGCAGCGCGCTGCGGTGCAACTCGCCGACCAGCGACTGCGGCGTCAGCAGATAAGCGGTACCGATCTGTACGGCACTTGCCCCCAGAGCGAATGCCGCAGCGATGCCGCGGCCGTCGGCAATACCACCGGCGGCCACCACCGGCAGGTCTATGGCGTCGACCACCTGAGGCACGAGCGCGAACGTACCCGGCTGTGCAGCAACTTCATCGCTCAGAAACATGCCGCGATGACCGCCTGCCTCGCTACCCTGAGCGATAACCACATCGCAACCGTGATCAGCCAGCCAACGGGCTTCTGCAACAGTGGTGGCAGAACTCATGATCGTAGCCCCGGTGGCTTTAACCCGATCGAGCAGCGATGGCTCGGGCAAACCAAAGTGAAAACTGACAACTTCCGGGGTGAATTCTTCCACCACCTCGCACATGGCCGTGTCAAAGGGCAAGCGCGTGGCTCCGCCAGCGGCGACGCCAGGGTCGAGTCCAAATTCTGCGTAATATGGAGCCAGAAGTTTGCGCCAGGTCTGTTCTCTGGCGGGGTCTACTGCCGGCATGGTGTGACAGAAAAAGTTGACGTTAAATGGCTTGTCGGAGCGCTCGCGCATGATGCCCATTTCCGCTCGCGCGGCATTCGTATCAAGCATGCCGCAGGGCAGCGATCCCAGGCCTCCGGCAGCACTCACGGCGAGCGCCATCTCTACCCCGGAGGCACCCGCCATAGGTGCCTGAATAATGGGTAAATCTATGCCTAAGTGCTCTATCAAGCGGTTACCCCGCCATGAATCCATTGTTCTATCCAGAATCGCCACGTATAACTGCGTAGATGGCCTCATCGGCCAGCTCGCCCCGAACCCTAGCATAAGCGCGTAACGTACCCTCGTACACCATGCCTACGCGGGTAGCGACGCGAATCGAGCCTTCGTTGTGTGGATGAATGCCAGCTTGAATCCGTTGCAGCTCAGGATAGGTTGCAAAAGCCGCATCGATTACAGCTTGCACGGCTTCCCGGGCATAGCCTTGGCCCCAGAGTGACTTTCTCACGCTGTAGCCGATCTCGGCAATTCGATGCGCCTTGGCAAAATTTATCGTGCAGGCTCCCATCACGACGTCGTCAATGGTCATCGCCCATACCACGCGCTCAGTCGGATCCACCAGCATATGGCGGGCAACGATCTGCGCTGTTTTTTCCAGCGTGGGGGGCGCGTCCGGGCCTTCCAGGTACAAGCCCATCTCCGGGTCCTGAATATAGGCAAAAAACTCCGGCACATCGGAGAACTGAAATGGACGCAGCTTCAGTCGGTTGGTTGAAATCAGTGCTGGCAGCACATTTTCATCGGTGTTACCCATACGATCTTATCCTCTAACCCGCTGATGGCGAGCAATGTTTGAGCTTAACGCAAACCCGTGAACTGGTACCCGCTTTGGCACTTGCAAGTACTTGGTTTACAGGCTTAAGTAGACGGTAGACCGCAGTTGATTGTACTGCGAACCATTCTTCGCCCATGAGGTCAAAAACTTCGATGAAATCGAGGTCTGGCAAAGCGCTTATCAAACTCGCCGCAATTGTATTCATGCTGAATACGACTACGGCTTACGGCGCATGCTGTTTCATGTTTACCTCAGGTGAGACTGTGCTGGACGAATCGGCGCAGAAGATACTTCCCTGTCACAAAGAGGTACGCAAAGAAAACAGTGACACAGCGAGTCAGCCCGAAAAAGCAGCTGCCAGCAGCCCGGACATGTCCAGCGATTGCTGTCTGATGTGTGTGCCTATGCTCGCCCAGGCGAATGCACAGCCACCCAAGTTTACGCATCCCGTCACCACAGCGCAGAGCTATCAACCCTCTGCAAAGCACGCAACCGACCCGCCGTTCCGTCCCCCCATCTCATACCCGGTGTAAGTCGCTGGCGCTTTGCGCCTCTTAACAACTTAACCAAGGTATGAATATGAACTTCAAATTTAGAACTCTGGCATTGCCCGGTGCATTGCTCAGTGCATTGCTGTCAGCACCCGTGTTCGCGCAGGACTACGTGATCCAGGTTAATGGCATTGTGTGTGAATTCTGCTCGCTGGGTGTGGCGAAAAAGATCAGGAAATTGCCCTTTATCGACCAGACCCGGCACAACAAAGGTGTCGACGTGGAAATCAAAAATCAGCAGGTCACCATTGCGATCAAACCAGACGCGAGCCTGGATCAAGCCGCCCTGTTTGCTGCCATTGAATCTGGCGGTTACAACCCGGTGGAAATTTTCCAGCTGAACGCCGACGGCAGCCGACAAGCGTACCAGCCATGAATCGTTGCCTGATTTTTCTGATGCTGCTGGTCGGCAGCAGCGCGCTTGCACATCAACCGGTCATGGACATGGCACCCAGGTGGGACGGTGGCTACGGCATTCAAACCCGCGTGGAACACTTTGACGATGTCACCACCACGTGGGTCGAAGGCGTCTATACCTGGGATAAGTCGATCCGCGCAACCTTCAAGCTACCCTATCGCCATGGTGAATTCGGCGACCTGATTCTGGGCCTGCCACTGAAGAAGTACATCAACGATGGTGCCCGCACGGCCAACTGGAGTGTTACCCCTTCGGTGCAACTGCCCACCGGCAGAGATGGCGAATGGGACACCGGCTTGAGCCTGTCCTACAGCTCGGAAACGCCCAGCTTCTATCAGCTTTACGACCTGTATACCTGGGGTGACAGGACCGGGCTCGATATCAACGCTGGTTTTGCGTTTCCCAATGAAGGCGGTGGTAAATTCGCGTTGTGGGATGTTTCTGTGCTGAGTACCGATGATGACGGTGATCGGGTGCAAACCGGTCCGGTGTTCGTGTATTTTCGCGGCAACATGATGTTCCGCGCAGAATATAAACACCTGGTGTATGAACGCGACAGCGATTGGAGCGGCGGCTTTTTCAACATCGGTATTGGCTTTGTTTACTAGGCGCCACAATGGATAACTCGAAACCACGCAGCTGGAGCTGGCTGCTGTTGTTTACCACCTCCGGCACGCTGATCTGCTGCGCGATTCCAATCACGCTGGTGAGTCTGGGTCTGGGCGCGGTGGTTGCCTCCATGGCTTCGACCGCACCCTGGCTGGTCACCCTGAGCATGTATAAGGGCTGGATGTTCACCCTGTCCGGCGGGCTCATCGCAGTGTCCGCCTGGGCGGTGTATCGACCGGGCAGAGCCTGTCCGACCGACCCGGAGCTGGCGGCCGCCTGCGAACGCGCAGACAAATGGAACAAGCGCTTTATCTGGTTTTCCGCCGTACTGTGGCTGGTGGGCTTTATCGCGGCCTTCGCCCTGCCTTATCTGGGCTGATTCAGCGCGATTTGAGACCTGCGTCGCAAAGGGTTTGACGAGGTTTAAGTTGCGTTCAGCTACGCCTGAGGATAATGCTCAGCACTGTTCCGGATCGAGGAAGACACGTGCAGAGTTGCAAACCCTGGTTCGTGGGCGCGATAGTAGTTTTGACGATGAGCTTTGCGGTGGACGCTTCAGCCAACGCTGACCGTAAGGCGCAATGCCTGGGCCTGGCCATGTACTGGGAAGCACGCGGCGAAGGCGCAGCCGGTATGTTGGCCGTGGGATCTGTGGTGCTGAACCGGGTGGCCGACACTGCTTTTCCTGACTCGGTATGTGGCGTTGTCTTCCAGGGCGGTGAACAGCCGCCTTGCCAGTTCTCCTGGTGGTGCGATGGCAAATCAGATCGACCTCGCAACCAGCGCCAGTGGCAGGCGGCAGTACGCCTGGCAGAAGATCTGCTACAGCGTAGAAAACAGGATCCCACGCGCGGTGCCTTGTACTTTCACAGCACCAGCATTCGCTCCAGGTGGCACCGCAAGTTACGTCGAACCACCCGAATCGGTAACCATATTTTCTATCGCTGAAGCCTGGAACCCCTACGAGCCGAATCGGTAGCGCAGCTTCATGACAAAGACGTCCGCCAACGGATCCTGCCAGGCATCATCGAACAGGTCAGAGAAGCCCGCCTCGCCAAGGGCGCTACGCAAGTCCGCTTGTCGGGTGTAAACCAGAAACAGGTCTGACAACGGCGCGATCTCCCAGCGATAGCGCACCTGAAAGGCATACTGGGAAACGGCAAAATCATAGCTTGCTCGAGCACCTGGACCACTGGGTTTGACTGTAGGCAGCAGCGTTCCGGGCGAAGCCGGGACGCGATAAAAGTCTTTTTCCGTGGCTTTGATACCCACCCATTGCAGGCTCATGCTCAACTGCTGGCGAGCAGTAATGAAGTACTCGATGGAAAACTTCGGCAGCCATTGGCGCGCTTCGAAGGTCGCAAACAGGTCGTCGCCCTGGTGCAGCAACCAGGCCTGCTGGTCTTTATAAGTGACGCCCAGTTCCAGCCCGAACTGCGACACCGGCCGCCAGTTGATGGCGAATTCAGCGCTGTAGCCAGGGTCGCCCAGGTTGTCCTCAGCATAGCCCGCACCAAATGTCACACTGACATCCCTGGTGTTGTCGGTGGTATAGGCCAGATGGGCTTCGACCCTGTCTTCAATCCGATAGGTGCCGTTGCCAAAGCTGTTCAGGTCGTCGTAGTAACTCGCGTAGTAGCTTAGCCGCGACATCAACTCACCTAGGTTTTTGAGCCGGGTGCGGTTCGAGGCAAAGATACCGCCGGTGGTAAATAAGCCTTCGCTGACATTTTTCTGCACCAATCCGCGCAGATCGAACTGATTTTCCTTGGCCCAATCGAGATCTGAATGGGTCAGGGTCAAGGCAGAGCGCACTCGATACTCATCATTACGCTGGATAACACCAAGATCATTGATATCGAAGTGCTCATCGAAATACTCAAGCCCGATACGGTGTCG
>JAPIWU010367649.1:0-11079 GCA_037576205.1 Pyrocystis lunula | reverse complement strand
CCCCCGGGGACTCTGCCACCGAACAGGTCGAGTCATCTCGCATGACGGGCCAAGGCCCAATTGGGAGCTGAAACCAGGGACTCCAGGATGCCCTTTGGCACCAGTCACCTGGCCGCTCAACCTTGCCATCCACACCCAAGCCAGGGACAACAAAACCGGCTCATTGAGCCGGGCACCCTCAGCAATCAGCACAGATCGCACCAGAGTTCTGATATTGGCGGAAAATCGAAGCCGGGAGCTCCTGTCGCATGGCCGCATTAACAATGTCGCCACCACAGGTCGCACACTGAACCATGCAGCGCTTGCGCGAGCACCGGAAAAAGAAACCGCACGGGACACCCCCACAGGTGTTGCAGGCCACCTTGGGATACAAGTCAAATTTCATCCTGACCGCAGCGCCGCAAGAGCAGACCGCGCGCCTGAGCCTCCGGACTGTGCGGTCACCCGCAGCACAAATACCACGAACATCGCTGACCGCACAGCTGCTCAAGGAGGCCCTCGCGGCTTCCTCAGTCTCGGGCGGGGATTCGTGCAATGAGCCCCTTTGTCGGAGGACCCCTTCGTCCAGCATGGGGCCAAACGGTTCTCTGATGAAACGGTCTTCCCCATCGGCGCATGAAGGGCCCCCCTCCTTGGCGGGCTCGGTGGCCGGGAAGGTCTCAGACATGGACTGCGCTTCAGCAGAGGGCTCCCAATTGTCAATAAATCAAATTTCAATGCCGCTGCGCACACCCTCCAGGTTGCGCCGGCACGGATCGCAATCAACAGCACTTGGGGATCCGTGCAAAGGACCCCTTTGTCGGAGGACCCCTTCACCCGGCATGGAGCGAAGCGGTTCCCCGATGAAGTGGTCTTCCCCTTCCGGGCAAAAGGAGAAGTCCCCACCCCCGTGCTCGGTTGCATCTGCAGGGGGCGCCGCCCTTGCTCCCCCGGGGGTGTCCTCCCCTCCATCCATATGTAGTGCGTTTAAAGTCCTTCTTCACGGCTGGGCACGCGGCCTCTACCTCAGTTGGGATGCCTTCAGCTGAGCACTCAAGCACATGAGCATGCACGAGGGACTTGCAATGCAACATTGAGGGACATGATTGCCCCGGGCAAGTCTGGCTGTCGGGTCACCGGCCCCCCCAGCGGTGCAGGCGCAGGAGGTGCAATGAGAGCAGGAGCAGGGCGCAACCGATCTCCGAGAGGTAGACGAGATTGGAAAGCAGAAGGCCAGTCGCGCTCGTCCAGACGAGGGGCGTGTCAGGACCGACGGCCAGTCCCGCCTCGAATTCCGCCGCGGGCAGGACGAGTTCCAGCAGCCAGCCGAAATTCTCGGAGGAGATCCGACGCGCCAGGAAGCTGCCATTGAAGTAGGCGCCGTAGAGAACTTTCTGGATCCCCGAGTTCAAGAAGAGGAGAATGCAGCACCAGCGGATGAATCCGGCGAGGGTTCCGGCGCGGCGGGTGATGATCGGTGTGCTCGCGGCGACCACCAGCAGCAGAAGCGTTTCCATCGCGCCGTGGTTGCTGAGTGAGGGCTTGGTCAGCGCGAAGAGTCCGGCGGTCACCGCGAGAAAGGGTGGCGCGTAGAGGAGGCGCCCCGTTCTGATTTCGACGACGCATGCCAGCGACACCGCCAGCGCGATCAATCCGCTCGCGATGTAGGCCACCTCGTCGAGTTGGCGGCCGAGTTGGATCTGCCGACAGCCGACGTGGAATCCCAGGATCGCGCTAAAATGAGCCACCGCCTGGAACGTGTCGGGGCTCTGCCCGTGCGGGAATTCGAGAAGGCGCTGGGCCCAGCCCCGGCCTTCGGTCGACGCCTTCCTGGTGTCGGGGCGCCGGGGCGCGCGACGGCGTTTCTTGGCCCGCATGCCCATCTCCCATGAACCGTTCCACATTCCCGTGTAACCCGAGGAACCTAGCACAGCGCGCTCCGGTGGATCGCCACCGCGGCCTGGTGCGTGGCGAGGTCCGCAAGGATCGGAGCGAGGCCTAACTCCGCACTCGGTCGCAAGGGCGCGGAATCGCGCCAGCGCATTCTGTCGTATGTTTCGACCCGACCCGACCGACCCGTTCCTGACCGACGAGAGGTGATGCTTCGAGGATCTGATCGCGCGGGAAATGGGATTGGGATGGTGTTGGCGCTTCGTCGCCGAGGAGTAGGCTTCTTGTCCGAGCGGGAATATTCGAGGATTTTGCGGGGCCTCTCCGACCGATTGGTCGAAGCGCAGCAGCCGATTCGTGTCTTGAACGCGGTGGCTTGGGACGAGACGGTCCGGGCCGAGTTCTTTGCCGGAGACTGCGCGCGGGAACCGGTCGTGGACCGAGACTACTACGCGCAGAGGCCGCTCTCGTTCGACGCGGCACACACGCGCAAGGTGTTTCGCGTGCTCGCGGAGGACGTCGCGGATCGGCTCGGAAGCGGGGACGCGGCCGCGCGCATCCTGATTCGCATGTGTCGTGAGTACGATCATGTGATCGAGATGTTGGAGGCGCGGGGGACGCCGCGCTTCGCCGAACTTTCGGGTGAACTCTACGGATTGACCACGGACCCCTTCTTCCCCGGGCAGGGAAACCTGAACGATCTCGCCGCCATTCTCGATGAGATCCTCGACACCCTCGACGAGTCCACCTTCCTGGAACAGGACGAGCGAGATATGCCCACGGACCAGGCCGTCGCCCTCCTCAAGCAGAGACTCGACCAGACCATGCAGATCGATGGCGAAGGCGTGCGAGTGATTCAGGATGACGGGATCGTCGCCGATGCGGCGGCGGGCTCGGACTACATCAAACTGCGCGCGGGCGTCGAGTTCAGCGAACGAGATCTGGCGCTTCTCGAGGCCCACGAGGGCTGGGCCCATGTGGGGACGACGCTGAACGGGCGCGCCCAACCGATCTGCACGTTTCTCGAGAAAGGAACCCCGGCCACCGCGACGACCCAGGAAGGATTGGCCGTACTGGTGGAGATTACGAGCATGCGGTCGCATCCGGCGAGGCTCAGGCGCGTGACGGACCGCATCCACGGAATCCGTATGGCGGAAGAGGGCGCCTCGTTTCTCGAAGTCTTCACTTCCTTCGTGGACCGGGGTCGGTCACGCCGGGAAGCCTGGTCCCTCACGGCCCGCATCTACCGCGGCGGTCTGCCGACGGCGGGGCCCTTTTCGAAGGATCTGTCCTACAGCAAGGGCTTCGTTCGCATCTACAACTTCTTGCGGCTCGCGATTCGTCGCGGGCGGCTCGACCGGATCCCGATGCTCTTCGTCGGAAAGTTGGTGCTGGATGAGATCGGGTTGATCTCAGAACTCGCGGAGCGTGGCATCGTGAGCCCGCCGCGATTCATGCCGCCGGTCTTCGCCGACCCGTCGGGGCTCGTGTCCTGGATGGCCTACTCGAATTTCCTCAACCGCATCGACCTCTCCCGGGCGGAGGAGAGCTTCGCGCATCTGCTGGGCATGGACTGAGACGTGGACTGACAGCGAGGTCGAGGGTGCGAGAGGTCGAGGGTCAGAGAGGTCGAGAGACAGACCCGACTCGGTTGAACCAGGAGTGGAGGGTCAGACCCGACTCGGTCGAACCAGCATGGCGCGGGCGTTGCGCCGACCACACCAGGCGCAGAAGCGCCAGCGGGGAAACAGGGACCACTCGCAGCCGTCGCAGCGCGTGAGGCCGTCTACTTTCCAGGGTCGCGCCACGCGATCTTTGCAGCCGGGGCAGTAGTGCATGAAGCGCTGGATCGGCGCGCCGCAGGATGCTCTAGGACAGAACCGCTCCGCCGAGCGCTCCCCGGGGATGCGCTTGCCGTTGGCTTCGAAGCGGCCGGTCGTGCACGTCGGGCAGGCGCCCCATTCGGGTCGCACACCACGCTCGCAGTCCGGACAGATCAAGGGGTAGCGGGTGATCTCGGAGAACGAGTTTCGTGTGGTCCCGCACCACGGACAGTTGCGCATCGACTCCGAGATCGGACCGTCGCAGGAATGGCAATCGAAGCGCGCATCGAGGGTCTTGCCAAAGCGCTTGCGAAACCAGTCGGCTTCGAGCCGAAAAGGATCCGGCTCGGCGGCTTCGAGGGTCTTGCGCCGCCGCTTCGGAAGGGGTGAGCGTCCATTCGATCGTAGACTGCGGTCGTGTTCGATGGCCTTCGCGAGGACGCGGTAGAACTCGACGCCGTCGTTGTATCGGTGTTCGAGGTCGAGGGCCAGACCCCGCTGCAAGATGGGCTGGACCGCCGCCGGGCATCGCTTCTCGAAGCGAGTCGCGCCTTCGAGGGGCCACTCGAAGGGCCAGCCGGGCAGGACGCCGGCGAAGAGTTGATAGGCCGTGAGCGAGAGCCCGAAGACATCGGACGCGAAGCACGGCCGTCCGTAGGCCTGCTCCGGGGCCATGTAGCCCATCGTCCCCGCCTCGGTGCGCTCTCGGGTCCTCGCCTGGGCCAGGCGCGCCGTGCCGAAGTCCGCGAGTCGCGCGCGCCGGTCGTCGTAGATCAGGATATTGTCCGGCTTGACGTCGCGGTGGATGAGTCCGCGCTGATGGGCGTGGGCGAGACCCTCGGCGGCGTCGGCGATGGTCGAGAGAATCCGCTCGGGGGAACGCCGAATCGAGGCGGATCCTTCGAGACTCGACCGCGCCAGATCCGTGACCAGTACGAAATAGGAATCGATCCAGTCGGCGTTGCGAATCGTGGCGATGCGTGGGTGATCGAGTTGAGCCGCCATGCGCGCCTCCTTCTCGATGGCATCGCGTCCGAACTCTTCGACGACGGCGGGCAACACGATCTTCACCGCGACCATGCGGCCCTCGACGGTGTCCCGTGCGCGCCACACGACGGCGGAACCCCCCTCGCCGATTGCGCGGTCCAGCCGGTATTTCCCGAGCCGACTCCCTCGCCGCAGAACGCGCGTCATCGACGGCCCCCGCGTCGGCTAGGGTGGCTACGTTGGCTGCGGAACAACACTGCCGTCGCGTCGTCGGGATGGGCGGGCAGCTCGTCGCTACGACCTTCCATCGCCGCGCGGACCGATGCGACGACCGCGCCGGCGGATTCTGCGAGCGAGCCTTTGCGGATGAGTTCGAGGAGCTGGTCGTGCAGGATGTTGTCGAGGACGCCATCGGTCGCCAGGAGCAGGGTGTCGCGCGACTGCAGGGCGAGGGGCGCGCCGATGTCGATGCGCATCTCTTTCGAGCCGACGCAGTTCGAGAGGATGTGGCGATCATCGTGTTGATGAGTCTCTTCGCGTTCGAGGAGCCCCGCCTCGACGCCGTAGCCCGTCGTCGAGTGATTCACGGTTTCCATCCGAACGCGACCGCGTTGGCCGACGACGAGGGCGCCGGAGTCCCCCGCGTGGTAGCTGCGCGCCGTCCCGGAAGCGACTTCGACGACGACGAGGGTCGTGCCGGAACCCGCGCCCCGTGCCAGGATCTGGCGGTTGGCCTCTTCGAAGGCATCGACGATCGGATTGCGCAGCGGTTCTCGCAGATCGGCCGAGGCGAGGGCGGCATCGACGCATTCCATGGCGGTCGCCGCCGCCGCCGCACCACCGGGCATTCCCCCCATTCCGTCCGCGACCGCCAGCACCACCGACTCTTCGCCGAGCGCCCAGACCCCCGCGGCATCCTGATTCTCGACGTCGTCCCCCATCGCGCTTGCGCTGATGACGACGGTCGGGCCACACGGAACTTCGATTTCGATCGGCGTATGCTCGTTCCGCGACTGAATGATCTTCTTCACTTGATTCTCACGGCACCTGGCGCGAATGGGGCCGGGAGGAAGCGCTCGCCTGGGAAGGCTTGGCCCGCTTCTTCGGCTTGATCGCCTTGCTCGGTTTCGTTGCTTTGGTCGCCTTGGTACGCGACTTCTTCTTGTCGAGCACGTGTCGCTTGCTGACGTCGACGATGTAGTCGCCCTTCAGTGCGGAGCGACCGAGCAGCATGCGGTGGATCATCTTTCCGCGGTCGACGAGGCTGATCTCGATCTCTTTCTCGATCGGTCCGAGCGTCATCCAGGTCTTCACGAAGTAGCGCTCCTCGTAGTCGCCATTGCTCGAGCGCACCCGCGAGCGCCGCACGATCTTGGTGGTCACCGAGATATGCCGGTCGCGTTTCGTGCGGTGAACCACGACATCGAATCGAATCCGATTCCTCGGCAGGAGTTCGACCTGTTCCACGTGCAGCGCGCTCGTAGCGGCGCCGGTATCGACTTTTGCGCCCAAACGCCGAACGCCCCATTCGCTGAGATCGACGTACTCGTTCCACCCCACGACCTGCTTCTTGCCCACCATTTCTCCTGCACGACCGCTTGATTCTCGGGGGGCCCCCAGCATACCGTCCAGGCAGCCCTTGTGTGAGGGGCCAGCGAGGGGTTAGAGCGGTCCCAAAGAGGCGAGGGAGAACCATGGATCGTCGAGAGCCGAGATCGGGCCAGTCCGACCGAGTCGCCGAGACCGCGCAGTGGGAACGGGCCCATCAGGCCTGGACGCTCTCGATCCTGGCCCGGGAGGAAGAGCTTTCCGAGGCCGCGCTGAAGGGCCTCTACCGGGCGCTTCGCGTCAAGCGTGGGGAACGCAGCGCCTTCCTCGCGCGGCTGCCAGGGGTGGTCCGACGCGGTGCGCAGGTCGATCTGGAGCCGCTCCGGCAAGCCATCTCCGAGTTGGGCGTCGATTGTGCCCTGGAGGCCCGACACCCCGAAGTCGAAGAAGGGAACTCCGGGGACGCCGAGAATGCGGAGGATTAGGCGGCCAGGAGGGGGTTAGAGATCTGGGCTGGGCGTCACGCCTGCCACCCCGGCCATCCCGCCTACTTCAACCCCGCCGCTCGCGTCCAACGAAGGAAAGCTCCAGACCGTCGAGCTTGTTCTCCATCACGAAGGGGGTCCATTTCGGTTCGGCTCGTAGGCTGATCTCGTCGCAGCGGGAGACGAAGACGGCGAGGGCCTCCTCCACGGTGGCCCGGGCCATCGCGTGACCGAGACAGACGTGGGCCCCGATGCCCAGGGTGAGTGACGTCTTCTTGGGATCGCGGGTGAGATCGAACTTCTCGGGGTCCTGCCAGTAGCCGGCGTCTCGATTGGCTGAGCCGAGCAGGACCGAAATCGGCTCGTCCTTCTGGAAGCGTCGTCCGAAGGCCTCGAAGGTCGTCGCCGCCTTTTGCCCGACCGCGGTGATCGCGGGGCGAAAGCGGAGGGTTTCTTCGCTCGCGCCGCGCATCCACTTCGCTGGATCGCCGCGGAGGAGCGCGGCTTGGTCGGGATGTCGGGCCAACTCGAGCAGGCCGCTGGTCAAGATGCTGGTCGTGCTTGCGCCGGATCCGAAGATGGTCGAAAAGAGCGTCACGAGTTCGCCGTCGCAGAGCGTTCCCTTCTCGTCCTTCGCCTCGGCGAGGTGGGTGAGGAGATCGTCCTGGGGTTCCTGGCGGCGCTTTTCGTAGAGTCCCGCCACGTAGTCCATCGAATGCTGAATCGCCTGGTTGGCGGCGTCCCGAAGCTCGGGCGTGACGTTCGGGCCGAAGCAATCGACGATGTTCACGCGGCCCATCTCGCGGTAGGACTCGCCGAGTTCCGCGGGACTCAGCCCCAGAAACTCCATCATGACGCGCCGCGGGAGCGGCTGCGCAAACTCGCGCTGCGCATTCATCTCGCCGCGGGGGGCCAGGTCGTCGAGCAGGGCGTGGGCGTGCTTCCGGATCAGCGGACGCAACTCGTCCATGCGCCGCTTCGAGAGCGCGGCGGCGGCCAGCGAGCGCACGCGGCGGTGATCGTCGCCCTCCATGACTCCGATCGCGTGCTTGCGCCAGGTATGCATCGGGTCGCCCGGTCGGAAGCCGCGGCGTTCGAGGACCTCGATGCCCTCCGCAATGAAGTCCGTGCCCTTCATCGCCGAGACCGCGTCGTCCCAGCGGAGCACAGCGATATGACCCTGATCCGTTCGCGCCAGTCGGTGTTGCTCGCGGATTTCCCGAAGCACCGAGTAGGGGTCCTGCCAGTAGGCTTCTTCATCCATGGGAATCAGCGGGACGGGATCGCTCATGGTTCGCTTCGCTCTGTCATGGATGGTTCTCGGCGCTCGTGTTCGCTTCGTGAAGGCAATCGCGATCATATCGCAAGCGCCAGCGATTGGTCCCTCGTGTGGTCCCGCGTGGATCGGCCGTCTCGTGAATGGCGCGGACATCACGAACGCTCGACGCTCGGCGAACGCAGGACTACGTTTCGCCGGCTTGCTCCGAAAGGCCGCCCTTGGACCGTTCCCTCGACCTGATCCTTCGCTTGTTTTGTCTCGGGCAGCTCTTTACCTGTATTCGGCCCTATCTCCTCGAAGGTCTTGCCCGAAGCTTCGAGGCGGAAGGTTGGAGCGGGCTGTGGAGCGGTGTCGCCGAGGCCTGGCCGCTGGCGCGCTGGCTCGTCTACGGGATGTGTCTCGCGATCGTCGTCGCGGGCGCAAGGCGCCCGTTGTTTCAGGGCCTGGCGATCGCGCAGTTGATCGATGTCGCCGCCGCGATCGGGATGAATCGCCTCGAGTCGGGATATTCGGAAAAGGGCCTGCTCGCTCTGGTGTCGATCGGCGTGGCCGGGCTTCTCACCTTCGATCGCGGCCAGGAGGTCGAGCGCGCGGCGCGCATGCGCTCCCTCTTGCGGGGGGCCGCGTCGATCGCATTCGCCGCCATCGCCTTCAACAAGATCAACAGCGACTTCCTGGGTGCGGCGACTTCCTGCGCGAAGGTCCTGAATCAAGGACTCGTGAGGAGTGTGCCATTCGCCGAGCCCCTGACGTCCTTCCTATCGGAGCATGTCTGGGGCGCGCTGCTCATGGAGGTGCTGCTCTTGCCGCTCCTGCTCGCAGTGCCCCGATTCGGCGTGATCTATGTCTGGGGATTCTTCGTGAGCGTGGCGATGGTCGGCCCGCGCGCGACGTGTTTCGTGTTCATGGCGCTCGGCCTGATCTTCTTGCCACCACGAGACTTCGATCGGCTCCGCGCCGGGAGTCGGCCGGTCTATTGCGGGGCCGTCGCCAGCCTCCTGGTCTCCCTGCTCTTCTGGATGCTCGCCCTCGACGCCCCACGACGCTTCGAGGTTACGCAGCTGCTCGGGCGGGTGGGCTTTCTATCGATCGCGCTCCTGGGGATCGCCCTGCTCGTCGCAAACCTCTGGCTCGCACGGAAGGACGAAGCAGACGAGGCAGACGAGATAGAGGCTCCAGCCGCCGGGCTCGCGACGCTGAGGGCGGGGTCTCTCGCGGTCCGCTGCGTCGTGGGGGCTGTGCTCGCGCTCTTGCTTCTCAACGAATCTTCACCGTATCTGGGTCTCAAGACGAAATATTCCCTCACGATGTGGAGCAACCTGCGCACGGACGCCGGACGTTGGAATAGTTATCTCGTACCCGAATCCCTGCCACGGTCGAAGCGGGTGGACCGGGCACTGATGCAAGTCACGGAAATCCGCCGCGTGCGCCCCGGGCGGGGACGGCGGGGTTCTGTGATCCCGCCTTTCGTGGCGGCCCACGAGTCGACCCTGGCCCACCTCCGGCGACTCGAGAAGAGATTCGGGGAGTTGACGTTTCGGGTGACCCTCGACGAGCGTACTCGGGATTTCCGGGGGACGGGCCCGGACAGCGAGTTCAGCCGGTTCATCGAGTCGACGCGGCCGCGCGTCGACTGGTTCGAAGATGCGGTGATGAGCCTCGGGCTTCCGCAGCGCTGCCTCGGCCCTTAACGCCGGAACCGCCTGCGCCCGAATCCGATCAATGCGCTTGCGCCCACTCCGAGCATCAGCACGGAGGAGGGTTCGGGTACGAGGCTCGGTTCGCAGGCGTCGCCGATGAGGTCACCGTCCGCGTCCTCTTGATCGACGGAGCAGACGCCCAACGCGCCGCAGTCCGTCCCGACGTTGCACGCGGTGGCGAGCATTCCCGCTTCCCCCGCGGTGCAGGTGCCCCCGCCCGGGCCGTTCGGCGCCGCGGGACAGTTGTCGACCCCGTTCAACACGGCGTCTTCGTCTCGGTCGATGCCCATTCGCAGCCCGGATCCAGGTGGGGTCGCCGTGTACGTCAGTGTCAGCGCTTCGCCGATGGGATTCGCCTTGGCGCGCAAGGCGACCTCGCTGATCGCGGGGCCCCCGTCGTCCGGCAGATAGCTTCCGCCGTTCGCGCTGAAGTAGCCCTTTTCGACGCCCCCTTCGACGGTCTTCACGACGACGTCGCACTGCGTCACGACCCCGCCCAGCACTTTCGATTCGAAGGTCGCTCCCGCCTGGGCGTCGATCAGCGAAATGCGGGTATTGATGTCGGCGACGGCGAAGTTGTTCGGGCCGATCGTGACCTGCTGGCCGACGATCGGGCCGATGTCGGTCGGGAAGGCCAGCATGAAAGCTTCGAGGTCGTCCTCTTGCTGATTGTCCAGGTCGAAGACGCCCCCGCCGACGAAAGTCTTCAGCGTGTCGACGGAGCCATCGTGAAGAAAGCCCGTGCCCCGGACCTGGTTGCCGGGGACGCTGAACATGCCGACCTTGTGGACCATATTCCTGTTATGCGGGACCTTCATATGCTGAGGCTCGCCTTCGAAGCTTTCCTCGCCGCCGGTCCCGAAGAAGCCGTTCACCGGGTCGAGGCTATGGCAACCGTCGCAGTCCTCGACCGTGTCGGTGGCCTGGGGATCGAGGGAGGCACATTCCGTCGTGCCGGGTCCGCAGCTGAACCAGGCGTCCGAGCCGCGTTGTTCGCTTGCGGTGGGTGCGGCGGGGTTGCGAAGTGAGTCGTCGAATTCGCGCACGGGATTCGGCGGCAGTTGGACCTGTAGGATGAAGTCCGCGAATCGCTGCATCTCGGCCTCGCTGATCGTGCCCTCTTTTCCGACCAGACCCTCGAAGGCGACCTTCACTTGCTCCAGCCTGGCCGTGGGTGTAAGAGTGCATTCGTACAATCTCTCGGTGTTGCTAAGGAGCGGAGTGGCACCAAGGTAGGGTGGCACTGTGGCAATGACGCCACACCTTAGATCGCTCTAACCGCCCGTCGCTAATGAGGCCTTTTTAACACTAAGCACGAAACGAGGCGGCCAATACTTGCCAAACGCGCACGCAACATGGCTATACATGAAACAATACCCAACACGCCG
>JAPIWU010366542.1:0-11086 GCA_037576205.1 Pyrocystis lunula | reverse complement strand
GATTCTTTTTCATTTAAACATTGCCTAAATTCATACATGCACATAAGCGATAATAGCAAGATATTTTATTTATTTTTTAAATAAATAAAATATTCCCGCCAACAATCACTAATGCAAAAAAGCAAGAATTCATGTCAGTTTAAGATTGAGATTTACGTTTGGGATTACAACCAACTGAACCATCAATCAATTTATTATAATAAAATCAAACCCTTATGTTTAGAATTCAGATCTAATAAAATGCATCTTGTGCTCTGCTTAGACCTAAAAAATAAGACACCAGGTGCCCCTTCTAAATTGGCAAAACCCCATGTATCGTATATTCTAATAAATAAACTAAATATTATTAATTTAACAAATGAATTAAATTACCTATATTGAAAACATAGCAACGCAACATAAGGAGAAAAAATTGTAAATGATATCACTCGATAAAAAAGCGATCGCATATATCCTGAGCAAAAGGATTATCAGTAACGATCAAGCTATTTGTCCAATAGCAATCTGGGAAGATGATGGAGGTCGCCCCTCAACTCCCCCCTTACAGACACTCCATTAACAGCAAGGAAGCACAATTATGATTGATGACCTCGTATCTCAGATTTTGGATTTTATTGAGTGCAATGAAGACTTAGAACCAGCAAATTTAACAACTGGTGAAGGTGAACAGGAAGAATAGTTTTTATCTTCAGTCACATAATGATGAAAAATGGAATTTTCCCCTCACCATTCACTATCATTTATTGATTAGAAAGGAGACAGATATGCAATATCCGCGCGATAAACCTTAGTTATCATTTAGGGAATCCTTACTTTCATAAGGAACTAAAAAATAAAAGCTCAAAACGAAGTTTGCTGCTTTCAACAATACCCTTAAGGCATTGCAAATCTAACTATTAACACCAGGGTAAACCGTTAAGCAGAAAACCTTCAACTCAAACAAAGGTACGGCTAGAAAACGTGTAGAATTTTCTTTTTGCCTAGAGCCTTTACATAAGAGCTGCACATAGTTCACACGCTGTATCTTTTGTTTGAGTACATAGAATTTAACTTCTGGCATAAACACACAAGGAATAAAAATGAGATATAAGATATTAGCAACTGTAACCATTATTGGATTGTCGTCCAGCCCGGCCCTGTCAATGGAGGACAATAAACTTACAATTTCAAAAGACAAACTAACCCCAACAGGCGCGATTAGTCAGATCGTACCAATCATGAAGTATGGAAATGAAAACGAGGGGCTGATGCCAATGCCCAATAGCCATGTTTACACCCAACAAATGGATAGTCTCGTTCCAACAATGACCCCTGAAACAAAACAATAAACGCATCCCTGATTAAAGGATTACGCCCCCTACAATCGGGTGTCATAATGATACCCGATATTTTTTTGTTATTTTTCTTCAGGATAACGGTCCCTAAAACTTCCAAATGAACAATGACCTACTTTTTGTAAAAGCTAAAACTAGTCTTCTTTACCTGAGATGGTGATGCTTCCCTCAAGCTAAATGAGATCCCCCCATAAAAAAGAGCCCACGCTATCATTTTTAAATGATGGCGTGGGCTCTATTTAAATTTTTATATCGGTTCGAATAAAGCTATTGTGCAGCTTGTCTGAATTCAAACTCTTTTGAGATCAAGACCCCAAGAAAATGAGTATCGTCTTCATCAACGGTTGTTTGTGTATAACGATATCCTAGATCTACATTCCATTCTCTGTAAACTTCAACACCCACAGATGTTTGGAACAGACGATCTTCATAAGATCCATCCCATGGATTATCGATGTCGCGATGAGTGTAGGATGCAGCAAATCTATAGCGATCGCGGAATTCAAAGTCGACACCAAAGGTGTAGTAATTTACATCATCTTCAGTGGCATTAAAGTTATCAAAGAAGGCTGCTTCACCGATCCACTCTACGTTCAAGCCATAAAAATCACGCTCACCGTATAGTGTGATAACGAATGCTTCTTCATCATCATAATCTTCAGGTCCAATGCCTCTTTTACGGCTCAAATAAGCAGCGTGCGCATTTAATCCATTATTTGGAAGAATGTTTTCAGCATCAAAAGAAATAACATAGCTGTCAAGACTTTCCGTATTACTTGCCCCACCATCAGCACGACGATTGGCTTCTGTGCTTTGGAATAAAGCTCGGCTTAAGTCACTTGTATCAAGTTTAAAGGCTGCCGCACCAAACGTTAAATCACCTACGCCAGTATTTTCAAATTCGACTTCGGCACCAAAACCAACGTTTTCTAAAATTTCATAATCTTCTGCAAAATCTGTCCCGTATACACCAGGCGCTTCATCCCAAGCCTTACCAAAATTGGCGGTGAACTTACCACCAAAGACGGCAACGTTTTGCAATTCTAGCTCTAAGAACAACTCTTCAAGCTCTATACCTTGATCTTCACCGAATTGGTCATCACCAATCAGCCGTTCATCAAAGTCTTTTAAAAAGCCTCTTACTGGCTGGTAGCTCAAAGTACCGTATAAAGAAAGCAATGAAGAGAAGTGAATGGCCGCGTCAAGTTCGTGTGTCGAATAGGTTTGACTGCCATCAACATTCCTTTCACCATCTACAATATGGTCACTTTGATATTCAAGCAGCAATATCGCCTCAACACCTGGTACGGGCGCTTCGTCATCGTTGTCTCTATCTTTGACTTCATTCGCCGATAGGCTTGCTGGCATGGCACTGATCGCAATGATTACCAGCAACATCCAAAATTTGCTTGTTAAATGTTTGAAAGTCATCCCTGATGCTTGCCCCTAAATTCCTATTTAAAACAAACATTGACCTTACTCTGAACAGTTATAACAAAGTAAGATTTCTTAAAACAGTTGTGTTATTTCATATAGTTAGTGGATCTAAAGCCACAGTTACATGAACACTTATGGTTAACGACACCACATCCAGGGATCATTAACATTAACTGCTTATCAATTTTACTGGTAACTCAATTACTGGAAATGTCTTTGGCTGCTTTTCCTATGCAAAGAGATCTGTTGATCTATGCAAAAAATACCCGCTTGAACGCAACCGAATCAGACAATACTTAAACAATATACACGAAAATTTCACAAATTGACAGTGAGACTGTAGCCTAAGAGCGTGTTGGGAGTCTTACCCTAGATTATGTTTGCACAATGTTTTCCACTGCTTTTTAAGAAAATTGAGAATTTATCAATTTTTTTCTCATGAATACAATGCATTAAACTAATGCAATGCTACAGTCATTATGCTCTGTTTTGTGTGTTTTTTGATTATAAACTGCTTTAATTTTATTTTTTGACCCTGATTAACTTCCCCATAAAGGCTTTTATTTTTCCTTTTTATTTCGATTTTAGAGAAATCTACAGCCCCCCCAACACCGGTATATTTTGCGATTGCTTCTTTTGAGGTCCATAATTTGGTAAAAAATTTGGGCTGCTCATTTGTCTTTAAAGACTTAAGTCTCTCGATCTCAGATTGGGAAAATAATTGCGCTGGAAATGGGTCTACCAATGCTGGTTGTATCGGTTCTATATCAATGCCGATTTTTTCCTTTTTTGTTATTGCTATAACCAGGTATTGATCGGAATGGCTGATGTTAAAGTTGAGATTTTGGATGTTTTCATTTGTTATCTGCGGTTTTCCAAGAGAAGTTTCTTGAATGTTCCAATCAGCTGGTGCCATGTAAGCGCCTTGCCCCTCTTGGGCTAAAGAAGAATTATCCTGGCTGGCATAAACCTTAGAAAGCGTCTGCCTGGTTAATTGCCTGGCGACTATAAATTCTTTTCTTCGTCTCAAATGAGTGATTTTTTTTGCTCTTGAAATTTCCGTCTTGTCTATTCCAGAAAAAAGATCGTGAGACGTTTTCTCTAGCAGACCTGCCCAGTCAAAAATGAATATACTGGATGAGCCATCATCACCTATTTTAATTTGCTTTTGTATTAGTTCACTCATATTGACGTAACTATTCTGCAGCTTCAATGAACGGTTCATTTGTGTTATCTGCTTGGTCAACGATGGTCTCAAAGATTTTATTCTTATCAATCTGCTCTGATATTTTGATCGATTGAATTGCTTTTGCCGGATTTCCTCTCCAGGTACTTCCTTTCTCACACACAGACCCCTTCATGACAAAACTGTCCGCATCTATGTGCGTGTGATCTTTGATATTTGTGCCGTAGTGGGTAAAGGAGGCCATGCCAAATGAACAGTTATTGCCTATTTTGATGAAATCAGACTTAAAGACACCTTCCTCAAGAGAGTGAGATTGCAAGGTTGCACTTTTGTTGAAGGTGCAATAATCGCCAATTTCAACAAGGCTTTTCTCAGTTATGACCATGCCATCGTCAAAGACTTGTTTGCCTATTTTGACACCTAAGAGCCTGGAAATCATGTTCTTAAATGGTGTGCCAGCAAAAAGGCTGACGAGAGGATTTTCAATGAGTTTCCAGTATCTCTCATGCTTCCAATAATAGTCATCATATATGGAGCAAAATTGAGGACTTAAGCTCTTAAAACCCAAACTCCATCTTTCAAACAGAGCAAAATAGCCAATTGTGAAGAAAAGCATAGAAAAGCCTGTTAGGATGAATACGGCCATTCCATAAGTGCCATAGGCTAGTAGTGCTGCAATTCCTACAAACAGGGTAATGGTACCATAAAGCCATAAAATCATCAGATACATCATAACTGTTATGAAATTGGATAGGTTTTTCTTTTTTAAGCGCTCATTGCGAATTGGACCTTTGGGATATTTATCAAGTCCGGTATCGCGGCGCACGGCGCGCGGGATTTCAAAACAGGGTGAGCCAAGTAAGCCTGTATTTTCTCGCAGTTCGCCTTCAAGCGGTATCATTACTTTTGTGGCCAGAAGGCAGTTTTCTCCTGTTCGCCCTCCGCTTGGATAAAAGATGTTATTGCCCAGAAAGCTATTGCCACCGATGCTTGTTCTGGAAATTCTGAATGAATCGTTTGTGAATTCTGCATTCATCATAGAAAGACCATCAGAGACAAGGGTCTCATCACCCATCTCGCATGAGAAGGGAACGTCGTGTTTTTGCTCAACACCAAAGTTTGAGCCTGTTTGCTCTCCTTTACCTAACTTATACCCGATATATTTTAGGTAATGGACAATCATAGAACTGTCACCAAATAGCAGATTGTAAAATTTAGAATTACTGCTTGCTACTACGCGGGTGAAAAAGAAATAATGGAAGCCATATAATACGTATGTTTTGCCTTCTTTCAGGAAGTAATTATATATGCGCGGCATAATGCCAATCCATACGAGGCCCATTATCAAACCGACCCAGAGCAAACTGAAGGAAATGATTGAAAGGTCCCTGATAAAGTTGGCTGTATAGAGTTGAACAAAATCGGTTGCCTGGGTGACTATGGTCGCCAGATTCTTGCCTGGTCCAAATAGGTCCGGGAGGTACCAATAAATCAATAGTGAAGTGAGTGGCAAAAACACAAACAGCCCAATGATTGGTAGCGTCAGGGTATAAACTAACCTGCGCAAGGTCGTACATTCAATTGGATCATCAATGCGGTTATAGTTGATGTTCGTCTCAACCGCTGGTGAGCCGTGATAAGTTTTACCGTCTGGAACATGTTGATGCTCTTGCAGGCTTGAGGTGTGACCCAATTGGGTATTGTTGCCCATTGAGCTGTTTATTTCAATAACCGTTCCTTGCCCAACAAAGACATTGTCTCCAATTTTTACTGGGCCAGTGTGGATATAACCATCTTGCGCTTTGTAGCCTGTTAAATAGCAATCCTTTTGCAAAATGCAGTTGTCACCTATTTCCAACATGTCTGTGCAGGTGGGAACATACTTCGTGTTGATGACTGTGTTTTTGCCAATTTTTGCCCCCATAAGTCTGAGGTAAAAATTATAAGCGGGGCTGCCTGCAAATAGAACAAAGATACTTGAGCCCATGAAGCTGCGCGCTAGCCAAAAACGAAGATATGCAAGACTCCAAATGGGTATGCGCTCTTCTTTCCATTTTCCGACAAGTAATTTTTTCGCCAGAAATGGAATGCCAAGGGAGATGATAAAGAATGCCCATCCAATACCGAGCATTCTAAGGAAGAAGTCCATCATTGATGGCGACGCTATGACCCAATTCAGCAGTGTGATCCCAATGGCTACATTGTAGGTGAGGAAGAACAGCATATAGGCAATTTGTAACGCTCCGCACAAATAGTAGTCTTTGGTGCTGGCGATATGTTGAGCATCACGGCGCAATGGTAATGTCGCCTCGCTCTGTTTTTCTGATTGAGCGTCTATCAACGTTGAAAGTTTGCGAATTGTTGGGTTTTGATAAATTTCCCTCCTTGAAATTGCAATTGGTTTTCCCAACATCTCTTTGGACATGTTTTTTAATTTCGCGGCAAACTGGGCCATTAAAAGAGAATGACTTCCAAGGTCATCAAAGAAATGGTCGGTGACTGAAACACCATCAATGCGTAATGTTGAAGCCAGAGCTTGCGAGGTTAGTTCTTCTGTGGGGGTGTTAGGAGCTACATATTCACTTGAGCTTCTCTGAGCGCGCTGACCAGATGGGGGGGGAAGTTTTTTGCGATCGGCCTTATCACTGGGTGTCATTGGAATGACATCCAGTTTTTCAAAATAGCCTGGGATCATGTAACTTGGTAGAGCGCTTTTAAGAGCACTGATTATATCGGTTGTTGCGATATCAGGGCAGTTTTCTGCCAGAGAATAATATGCAACGAGTTCAGCCTCTCCTGTTTCCATTTCATATGTATCAACGACAGCTTGAGCAATACCTGGAATTTGAAGAATAATGGATTCTATTTCTGTTAGCTCAATACGATATCCGCGAACTTTCACTTGGGTGTCAATTCGCCCAAGATCTTCGATCTGGTGGTTTTCGTTGAATCTGCCCAGGTCTCCTGTCCTGTAGATTTTTTTTGAAGGATTTTCTGGTAGGCCAATAAAGTCTGAAATAAATGCTTTTTCTGTCAGATCGGGTCGGTTTAGATACCCATTTGCCAACCCGATTCCACCAATGCAAATTTCTCCAACTTCACCATCGGGAAGTTCTACATTTTCGTCTGACTTTAATATAGCAACCGAATAGGTTGGCAAAGGGTGCCCAATTGTTACAGGCTCTTCTGGGTGGAGCTGGGTAAACGTGGCTGTTACCGTTGTCTCTGTAGGCCCATAGGCGTTCAAAAATGTTCGCCCCTTTTTATACCATCTCACAACCAAGTTATGAGGGCATGCTTCACCTGAAACCAGAAGAAATCTTAATTTGGGCAGATCTTCTTCTATTGTTGCAAGAAGAGTTGGACAGCAACACAGAGCCGTTACATCGTTCTCGATCAGATAATCTGAAAGATCTTTGCCAACAAGGTTTGTATCCCCCCGGCCCGGGACCAGCGTTGCGCCGGCTGCAAATGCGACCCATATTTCTTCAACTGAAAAGTCAAAAGCAATGGTCATGCCTTGATACATACGATCTGTTGAGCGCACACCATAGGCTTCAACAGCAACATGTACAAAGTTGCAAATACTTGCGTGCTCAATGGCAACCCCTTTGGGATTACCCGTCGTGCCTGACGTATAAATAATGTAACAAAGCTCTTCCTGGGCTTCTCCTTTTTCCTTTTGCGTTAGTCTTTGTTTTGTCTCTTTTCCAAGATCAATTTCTGGATTATCTACGGCCAGAATTGTGACCTCTATTCCTTCTAGAACATTTTGAAGTTCTTCTAATGTTAGGACTTTTGTTACATTTGCGTCCTTCAAGATAAAGGCGATACGATCTTGTGGAAACCCTGCGTCTAAAGGAATGTAGGCGGCGTTTAATTTTAAAACGGCTAGCAGTGATATATAGGTGTAAATTGATTTGTTAAAAAGTAAACCAACCCGGTCTCCAGATTTGATGCCTTGTTTTGCAAGGTATCTTGCGAGTTGGTTCGCTTTTTCTTCAAGCTCTTTATAGCTTATTGAATTTTCTGAATTATCAATAGCTAAATGAGAGCCTTTGCCCTCATTGATCAGCTTGTCGCAGGTTTGTTCAAAGACATTGTCTAGCCTCTCACCCTCTTGCCACCGGATGAAATTTTCGTGATGAGGAGACATATACATTTTTTTTACTCGTAATAAGAAAATTAGTTTCGGTGTAAAGATCGTTTGATGCTGTTGGGACAGCCTGGGCTGAATGGTTTATTCAGCCGCAATCGGCATGTTCTGATGGAGACATTCCAAAATAGTGTTTTCTAGAATATCTAATCCCTCATTTAGCTGCTCCATCGTAATGGTTAGCGGCATGAGACATTTAATGACTTCATCGTTAGGGCCAGCTCTTTCGATGATGAGGCCCTTGGCAAAGACCATTGAAACAATGTCTTGAGCAATTGCAGGATCATAGAAACAAAGTCCACGCATCATTCCGCGGCCACGCGTTTCTTTTATGACATGACTGAAACTCGATTTGATCTCCTCCAAACGCATTGAAAGATGACGAGATTTTAACTCTATGTTTTTGGAAAATGTAAGATCAGACCAATATTCTTTCAGCATAGCTGTGGCTGTTACAAAAGCATGATTGTTGCCTCGGAACGTGCCGTTATGTTCACCTGGTTTCCAGATATCCAGATCACGTTTGAAAAGTACGATTGATAAGGGCAAGCCATAGCCGGATAATGATTTTGACAAGGTTACAATATCAGGCACGATCCCTGCGTTTTCAAAGCTAAAGAATGTTCCTGTCCTGCCGCACCCAGCCTGGATATCATCTACAATCAGCAAAATCTCATGTTTGCGGCAGAGTTTTTGAAGACGTTGCAGCCATTCTATTCTGGCAGAATTGAGTCCCCCCTCGCCTTGTACTGTTTCAACAATTACAGCGGCTGGCAGATCAAGACCACTTGAGCTGTCTTGAATTAAAGTGTCTAAATATTTAATGGTATCAAAACTGTCATCTAGATACCCATCAAATGGACAGAAGCTGGTGCCACTCAAGGGCATGCCTGCACCCCCGCGGTGGTGTTTATTACCTGTTGCTGCAAGAGCACCTGCACTCACGCCGTGAAACCCGTTGGTAAAACTAACAACATTGGTGCGACCTGTAACTTTTCTTGCAAGTTTTAGTGCAGCTTCGACAGCATTTGTACCTGTTGGTCCTGTGAATTGAATGACGTAATCTAGGTTGCGTGGTATCAGAATGTTGTCGCGCAATGTTGTTAGGAATTCTTCTTTCGCTTTTGTGTGGAGATCAAGCGAATGGGTGATCCCGTCTTGCGCGATGAAATCCAGTAGAGCTTTTTTGAGGATGGGATTATTATGCCCGTAATTGAGAGCCCCTGCACCGGCTAAAAAATCTAAATATCTTTTCCCATTTACATCCCAAATTTCAGCCCCTTTTGCTTTTGATAACGTTTTAGGAAAGCTACGTGCATAGCACTGGACTTGTGACTCCAATTCATTGAAAATTGAAACTCTAGACATCACTTCTTCCACCTGTTTCGTTTGATGTAACGTTTGTCTTTCACAATAAAAGATCGTTTCATCGGGTTTTATTCCTGGATCATTTGAGAAAGATAGGAGCAACATGCATGCCACTGAATATTTTGGGCTGAAGGGATGTTGTGAGGATGTGCTTAGAATTAACCTTAAACACGAAACCTCATAAGTACTTGATTTTAAAGGATATTTCTTCGGTTTCTTTGTGGTGTCTGTTTGAGCAATCTTTTTTGAAATTTTATACGGGACTTTTTTCAAAATTGTCCTTGTATCAAAAGATAACAGTCCTTAAGAACTCTATTCAAAATAATACAGTTCACGGTATTTTTGTTCGGTGGCAGATCTAAAGATGTTTTATATTTTTGTATTCGCTTTTAAATGGTTATAAAATTATAGTTTAGATCTTTGATAAAAGGTTGTTTGCGTAACAATGAATGTTTTCAAACTATTTGATAGTTGGACACTGATTTCAGGGCATTTTCGAATTGGGATTGCGATTGTTTTTCTTTTTTTACTGTTATCAATTAGTGCTTGGGGTTTCAGTTTGAACTCATTTTCAGACGATATGACGTTTACACCCTATGGTGATGCCTTAATCATTAATGGCGAAACTCAACCTGACTCTTTGGCTAAATTTAAGGTCGCATTGGATCAATATCCTGATACGCGGACCATCATTTTGAATATTGTGCCTGGTTCAGATGATGATGACGTGAATTTGAAAATGGCTCGGGTCATACGTAAGAAGAATTTATCCACCCATTTAACACGTGATTCTGTTATTGAATCTGGGGGTATTGAGCTGTTTATGGGGGGGGTAGAGCGCACTATGGAGCGGGGCGCTAAGGTTGGAGTGCACAGTTGGAGTGATGACGATTATGGTTATGAAGCTCATGAGTTACCAAAAGACCACGCAGACCATAAGCCTTATATTAAAACTTATAAAAAGCTCGGTATCCCAAAGAGTTTCTATTGGTTTGTCGTGAATGCTGCCCCCTCAGATGGTATGTATTTTATGACAGAGGAAGAGCTAGAGCGCTTTAATTTGCTGACCAAGCCTATTATAGAGCCAGGTCAATAACTTTTTATAACATTAAGCTATTTTGTTTATGTTGGTCGGTTGTTTTGCAATAATGGCCAAAAAATTATTTCCAATATGCGTCAGTGTTTCCTTGCTTGGATCGACGATCTTCCAACCGTTCAATGATAATTCTTTAATAGCATGTGCATAAGAGGGCCTTTTATCCTTAACAGTCCCGATCAAAGCATAACTATATTTTGATATTGAGGGGCAGGATTTAAATTCATCGGAAGAGAGCAATACCCCAATTGAAACGTTTGAGGTTTCTAGAAATTTATTAAGTTTTGGATCTGGACATCCTTGAAAAAGAATTAATGTTTCTGTTGCCCGCTGAAACAGTTTGTAACTGGTTGCTTCTTGGTCATCCATTTGTTTACCAATATTAGCAGACCCGTCAGTTTGATTGGAACATTGATGTCTTGAATTGTTTGCAACCTGATTTGCCATCATAAACCTGCTATATAATGTGGTGTGTTTTTATAGATTTAGCGATATAGTCGTCCTTTATT